>CM031921.1:8845657-8979807 GCA_018703695.1 Prunus fruticosa | reverse complement strand
ATTCAGAGCCACTGGGTCCACCCTATAGATAAATTGGGCACATGGGGCCAAAACCTTATCATAAACCACTTCCTCATATCCCATCAAATCTGTGGGAACCGAATTAAATCACCTTAGGTCAAATAATTCCTTCCATTTGGGGATTATTTGACCTGATTGGGAGTTACTCAATTTAATTGGGGGTTACTCAATTAAATTGAGAGTTACCTAATTAAAATTGGGATTGATTTGATTCCTACCCTGATTAGGGATTTGATTTAAATCAATTAAATCAAATCCCTAATTAATCAAATCTCACCTAATTGGGGAGGAATAATTCATTTCCATCTACAGAATTATTCCTCTGAAACCCTAGCCTCCGAGGCTCCTATAAATACCTAGCTACACACAAGGGTTAAGGTACGTCTAAATTCCTCCTGAAACTCTGCAGAAATTATCATTCACAAACCCTAGCCACCATATTCCTTCTCTCTCTCACACAAGGCTCCGGCCACCACACACGGCTCTGGCCACCCGTTTTCCTTGAAATACCCAACCTAACTTAGGCATAGGAGGGCCTTTGGCCAACACCCCCCGGGTGTGGTCCTTTAACTCCAATCTATTTTGCAGGGAGAAGGAAACGACGACGTAGGAAGAGGAATCTCAATCTAATATTCTCGTGGGACGAAATTTGCTCCCACAAATTGGTGCTTTCATTGAGAGCGCGAAATTATACTCAAAGCGTGCTCCAAATTCATTTTTCACAACTTTTTCCAATCAACCATGGTCGATACAAGATGTTCGAAGAGTAACACCACCAGCGCGGGCCCGTCTCATGGTCCCGTGGTGGAAGCCTCTTTGCAACCTCACGAAATTGTGGCTGCCAACGCCTTGTGTCCAAGTGCTTCGCAGCCACCTCCAACTGCCGGAATCCAGAACAGCCGCGGGCAGACAGCTGCTGAGAATTCCAGAACAGCCACCGCGTGGTCCTGTGACCTGCACAACCTTGCAGCTGCAAGCGCCAGCGGCCGGAGCTGCTCTCCCGCGCCTCCTCCTGTCGGAACACGGCAGCAGCCACACCACTCAACTGCGGACTTGCTGCACAGCCCTACGGCTACTTGGGCGCCTCCCCAGTCTTGGAGCAGATCCATTCTCTCCCTCCTCTGCCACCACACTTGACGTATGCACCTGTGTACGCGTCTAATGGAGCCCTAGCCCATATGCCATTGGGCCCGATGCACACCTCTGGTCAGGTGGACCTTAACTCACGGGTTGATCAACTTACACAAAGAGTCGACGATTCAGAACAACCTGATTGGCCAGCTACTCAGGTAGATCAACTTGAACCAAGCCCCTAACCTTGGACCCCGTGAGGAGGAGAGGAGGACGCACGAGCATGTCAGCGAACAGTTCGAGAGGTCCCAAGCCGGTGAGGCAAGGGCAACGGGCAGGGGAGAGAACGAGATCGTGCTGGCGAGACACAAACATCTGCAAGTCGCACTCTGAGCCGGTCGACGATCCGTTCGAGGTTAGGTCCAAGGACCAATGTACGCGAAAGGCTGGGCCCACGGTCTAATGTCCACGCCCGCTGGGCCCACAAGGAAGTAACCAATACAGGCTGGGCTCACAAGGAGCTCGAGTTCGTGAACAATCGCGTGACGAGCGCAACAATCGACGCTCACCAGCCCGCTCGAGAACCAATACACGGCGACAAGCCACATAGGACTCCTCACAAGCTCAATCTCCTAACCTGCTTCACGGGCAGAGCAACCAAGGGGATCGACCCTTGGGAACGGAGGAGGAAGTTAACCAGCGGCGCTCGAGGCACCCAAGACGGCGACCCAAGCCACCAGCCCTGCGGGCAAAGGATGTCGAGAAGTTAGTGAATGACCGACTCCAAAGTCTCCAACTTAAAGGAAGCATGGAGGAGGCCTCGCTCAAGGAAATTGATCAAGTCGACTGCACACCCTTTACAGACGAGGTGGAACGGGCTCCGCCGCCGAAGCAGTTCACAACGCCATCCATCACTCCGTTCAAGGGAAACTCTGACCCGGAGAGCCATTTGAGGCACTTCAAGAGTGCCATGATCCTGTACAAGGCATACGACGCCCTGATGTGCAAAGTGTTTACGATGACTTTGCGAGGAGCAGCTCAAGACTGGTTCCACACTCTACCGTCCGCGTCGATAGGCAACTTCAAGGAGTTCGCCCTCATCTTCACAAAGGAGTACACCTCCTACAAGACGGTCAGAAAGCATGCAGACCACTTGTTCAACCTGCACAAGAAACCAGATGAGTATCTTCGGGACTATCTCAGACGGTTCAAGGCTGAGAAGGCGAACATCATAGGATGCTGATGAGCACAAAATAAATACAAGTTTTATCCTTAAATTTATATTTGTTAGTATTTTCTTTTGTATTATGTAAATTTATTTGAGTATTTGTATTGGCTATTCCAATCTTTGTTTTTGTATTTAATGAGTGGTTGTATGTAGATATTAAGTGTCTTCCACCAATGGCATGAGGAGGAGGAGGAATAAGCAATGTGTTGCAAAAAGAGAGGAAGAACTCAATTTGGATTTGATGACTTTGCCTTTTACAGCTCATGCTGTACAGTCCATTTGCAGACCTGAAAAACGAATTTTCCCATGCTCAAATGAATACGTATCCTTCATGAAACTTGTTCAATAAGATGTCGACTAAAACATATCCAAAACTTGGAATAATTGGATAAAAACTCAATCCACAGGCTGTCAAACACCAAGACAGGTTCATGACTTTGCCCTTTTACAGCTCATGCTGTACAGTCCATTTGCAGACCTGAAAAACGAATTTTCCCATGCTCAAATGAATAAATATCCTTCATGACACTTGTTCAATAAGATGTCGACTAAAACATATCCAAAAATTGGAGCAATTGGATAAAAAACCAATCAACAGGCTGTCACACACCAAGACAGGTTCTAGAAGACAGCTTGCATATGCAGCTGGAATGAAAGGGACTTCATATTTCTATAAATAGGCAACAACTCAAGAGAGAAAGTGTGGAGAAATTCAGGAAAAACACAGCAGAAGGCAAGAGAGAGAGAGAGAAAGAGTGAGGAAGAAAGAGAACAATGATGGAAAGGAAAGAACCAAGAGCTAACAACTCTTTTAAACTTGTTCTTCCTTTCCTAGTTCTCATGTAAATTATGTATTTTAATTTCTTTGTTTTGTTTTAAATTCTTAATTATGTCTAGCTAAAATACTTAACTAAGGTTGGATGAAACACCATTATTAAATAAAGTTCTAGTTTTTATCTTCAATTCTCAAATGTTGTGGTGTTCAATGATTATAATTTTCACTTCACATGATTAATAGATTAATCTTCTTTTCACCACTTCTATCATGTATTGTGACATATAACATGTATTTGTGGTAGTTAAGAGTTTGGATTAATCTATTAATTCATCCTTGGTTTATATTTCTAGTTTACAAATTTCTTTGATATTTTGTTATTCAAATAAACTTTTTCACATAGGATGCTTAGGAAACTTTGATCCTTTGTAGTTAAATAATTTTGTTTACATATTATGCTTAGAATTTGTACTTATGAAGGGAAGGAAAATTTACTTATGATCTAAAATACAAGCTTAATTGATAAATCTTGAGAAAGCAGTAGATTGATTTCTAGATTGCTACTCCATGGGAATTGAAAGATAAATAATTAGGATCTTATGGAATAATGGTGTGGATTCTAATACCTTAGTTATTTTTTCTCATAAATTTAAATCTTAATTTCAGTTTATTGTCATTTCCATATTTGTTTCATGCTTTATTTAATTTTCTTTATCAACAAACAAATCACCATTTGAATCAACTAGGTTGGCAATGAAATTAACTTGGGTATAATTGGTTTTCTATCTTTACACGCAATCCCTTGGGTACGATCTCGCTCTTACACGCTTATGCTATATTCGATTCGTGCGCTTGCGAGTTTATAAATTTTAAAAGACACCGCTTTTGGTGACAACAAGTTTTTGGCGCCGTTGCCGGGGATTGCAACGGAAAACTAATCAAATTCTGGTTAATTAAATTCTTCCACTAGTTATAATTTAGTTTTGTAATATATATAATTTTTTATGCTTTGAGTGTATGAATTTTTAGATGTTGTTGATGAATCCCATTCACTAATTGAATCTTATATGATATGTGTTTGCTTCCTTTGCTTAATCACCTTAGGTTGTATGCATGTAGTTAAAGTTGAGAAGTTGTGTAAGATAACCAAGAACATAATTCCTAATTAGCAACAAATGATTGAACTTGTTTAAGTGAGCATCATGTGAATTGGTTTCTTGACAACAATTGATGAATTCCAATTCACCAAATTAATCTATCCTTGATGTGTGTTTTCCTTGATTGATTACCTTTGAAAGCATGCTTCTTGAGGTTGTTGGGATTATGTGTATCTTCATGTTTTCCTAAGCAATAAATGGATGGAGTAAGAACCATCCATGTGAATTGGTTTCTTGAATACCTAATGTAAACACCATGCTATTAGGATTTTTGTGATGTTCATATTCTCTTTGAACTTAATGGGTTTTCTTTGTAATTGAATCGAAGTACGAACCATACCTAGGTTCAGTTATGGGGAGGGCACAAGTATTGTAGCACGAACCATGCACTTTACGTATATTAGAGAGAATCAATGCGTCTTGAGCCACAACCCATGGTCTTGATTGCAAACATCTTCATCAATACGTTTAGAGTTCATCACTTGAGTATTCATGAACATAGGTAGAATTGTTTAGGGTGGATTCGAAACCCTAGTGTTCGTTACGTACTCTTGGAAGAAGTTTCATATTATATTTTATTTTATTTTAAGAAAGTTCATTTCTTTTTCTTTATGTCAATTTGTGTGCTTATTGCTTGAACATTATGTGCTTGTTTGTACATGTATCAATAAAAAAAAAAAGGAAAAGAAGACAACTCGAATCATAAGGAGGAGAAATGTGGAGTAGTAGGAGAAGTCGCGACTTTCAAATGCATCCATACTCGACCTAATCGCTTCAAGGGGGAGCATTCCAATCCTTTTTTTTTTCTTGTTTTGTTATTATTATTTTTATTATTGTTTTTTTAATATAAAAATATATATATATATTTATAAAAAAAACAAAACAAAAAACTCATGACTTTTGGTAACTTCAATGAGTGTCTTTGTCAATAAGTGTCTAGGAGTTCTATAGGCGACACCTTCGGTGTTTAAGAAGTTTGGGTTTTAAGCGGGACCATTGTGACCCCTTCAACCTTCCCAGATCTCCTGGCTGTGTTTTCTGAGGCCCTTAACTGGTCATCCATGAGTTGCTTGTATATTTATGTGTTTTTAAAATAAGTTACTGAGTGTTTAAAAATAAAAAAATAAAAAAATAAAAAAATAAAAACAATATAATTTTTGCTTATTTCTTTGTGTAGTTCTTTTTGTATTTTTTTCTGACTGTTTATTTTGTGTTTGTATAGATTTTAGTTTTCTTTTTGTGTGTTTTGATTCATTTTAGTCTTTATTTCTTTTTGCTTGGATTTTTTTTAATTTATTATGTTTGTCTTTTATTCTGGACCTGGATAAATACCAAAGGGATTGACACGCATATTTTCCAGGTATTATCTTTCTATTTCATTTACCCTCTTATTTCATACATTACTAAAAAAAAAAAAACCAAAACACAAACATGATCGGTTCATAATTGAATATCATTTTGTACCCTTCTAGCTTATGATTTGGTTATGTTTTTTAGTTAAACTTGTGCTTTTAATCCTTTTTGTGTTTATCTTTCAGTTAATTGAGATTTAGGTAATAATGATGGCTTTGGATAGGAAATGATGCAATCCAAGGATGTTAAGGCTTGATTTGGATGAAGGGAAGAAGAGCTTAAAGACAAACTCATTTTTTGCTACAGCCCCCTGCCAGTCCAGTTTCGTAGGTCATATTGCAAGCTTTGTTTCAGCAACCTACACAGCTCGGATGAGGCATATTTATTCATGAAAGGTGTTCCAATGGGTGTATACTATAACATATCCAAAATTCAGCCCTATTGGATAAATCTGGAGTCAGTTACCTAACAAACACCGAACCATGCTCAGGCTGGAGTTTTGTCAGCGAGCAAAACGAGTTAGCAATTTGTTTTGGCCTTAACTTTTTCATCCGAGCTTGGATTGGGCCAATACTTGTGTGGTTGGATCACACACATTATGAACTTCAATTTGGAGTGCTTAAAGTCATCATTTGTGTTGGATAGAATTAACTCTATCTATTTCTCGCAAGTGCACGAACCAATTATAGTATAGGAATGCAAGCACGAGGTCGTTCCAGAGAGACTTGGATGAAAGACACTTATTACTACTACTTAGAGTCACAAGTAATCCTAAGACTAAACAGAATTTAAATGAGGTTGTGTTGAGTTTGTTTTGAGTAACAACTACAAAAAGGAAAAGCATATAGCAAGTGATTGAAAACTTCTAAAGGGAATGCAAAATAGCAAGTAACCAGCAAGTAGATGTTTAGAAAATGTAGAGACAAAGGAGACAAGCACTAGGGTTTCAACTTCACCACGACAATCCAATTTCAAGCAACAAGTTAACAATCACCTAAGTTGATTACAATTTCTGGAGTTCGTTCTTTCTTATGTATGATTATCCATATGGTGTTTGGTTTTAATCAAGTACTCAGAAACACAACTTAGCTATGGTGTTTAGTCTAGGCTATGAATCTGAATCCATTAAGCTTAAGAAGAACACAAAAGAACCAAGTAAACATTTAAACATGGTGTTTGTCCTAAATGCATTACCCACTCATTCACTAATCGGTTCAAGAGTCATATGGTGTTTGTGTAAACTTGAACTAGATAACCAACATGCATGTGTTCATAGTGGCCAGTTATTTAAACATGCATAAAGATTCAACTAAGAACAAGTGAATGAAACCAGAAAATTAGGAGTAATCAACAAAGGATAAAGTTAACTTGAAACATGAAATTGTCTTGTTAGGTTACATTGAAACCCTAGCTATGGAAATTAGCTGCTCATAATGGGAAATAAACTAAGACAGAAATGAGAAAACATAATGAATGCAATAAAAGTAGAAAAACCCTTTTTCTGAAGTTCTTCTCCAAGTGCTTCTCCACGTCTAATGCTTCTCCAAATGCTTCCCCATATCTAGAAGGATGTATGACAGCCAAGGAGATGATTTGGGATGAGTTTGGGTGAGTTGTGATGGTAGAGAAAGAGGAAATTCGTAGGGAAATGGAAGGAAGGTTTGCTGGAGCTGTTTTGGTGATTTGAGGCAGTTTGGAGTGTTGGGTTGATTTCTGGAGTGTTTAGGTTTGTGGGAGTGTTTGAGGATGGCTGGAGTGAATTGTGGGGTTGTGAATCCCAGGAATTGTTGTGATGAAAATGTTTGGAATGGAAGTGGTATTTATAGGGAGAGGGAAGTGAGAAATCTGAATTGAATATGGCTAATGGACTCAACACTTGCATTAGATAATCAGAAATGGTTGCTCCACTTCTCCACTAACTCCCATTAGCAGCCCTAGCTCATCCTCATGTCAGCATGACCAAGCTTCCATTCAGCAGCCCTAGCTCATGCCTAGCTCACCATGACCAAGCTTCCATTCAGCAGCCCTAGCTCATGCCTAGCTCACCATGACCAAGCATGCAATGAGCTCATCTTCCTGTCAGCATGATGAACAACTTCTTGGGCTTACGAATTGGGCTTGGCTGAATCAAATGTCGACTTTAAGATGTCCATTTTGAAGTTCAGAATGTCATGGATCCAACCACACAGATATTGGCCCAATCCAAGTTCAGATGAAGAAGATAGGTCCGAAATGAATTTCTAACTCGAGTCTCCAGTTTTTGCACGTTTTTGCACCATTTTGCTTCATTTTGCTTCAAATGCCTCAAGTGGTACCTAGAGCTCAATGAACTGAATAACAAACACAAAATGGATTAAAAGCACAAGTTTTATTTAAAAACATAACCAAACAATAGGGTAGAGTGTTACAAAATGATACATAAATATGCATTGATCAATACCCCAAACCTATATTTTGCTGGTCCTCAAGCAAAACTTAAACTTAAACTCCACAACAAAACACACAAAACAAAACTTATTACACCATTTTCGTAGATGACACGATTGCATTGAGCATATGCAATAAGCCTTTAAACCTCTAGGTGTCCCTAGTAGGAGGAGTTGTGTCTCCTGAGGGTTTACAGTGATGACTCCCACAAACATCTACAAATTCTGCAAGACAACTAATAGTTAAAGAATCACTTTTAAACAAACTAAGGAAAACCAATGAATGCACAATCACACTTTCAAAACTAATGGTATGCCACTTCAGATCTTCACACCAGGGTGTATAATGTATTGCCACTGCAAAAAGAATTTCAGCATTGAAGTCACCATACTCAAATACTTAGATAGAAATCGCCTCAACTCTAGGTCTCACGGGTATCGCTCAAATCTTCACAAAGAAAAGAACCTAGGGTTTAGTTTCTCAACAAGAATATGTGAGTGACGTTATGTAAAGGGAAACAAGATTTCACATATGAACTAATCATAAAACAAAAGCACGATTTGTGGAAATAAGATCTCAAGAAAGAAAATCAAATGCTAAGAACCAAGAAAGCATACATTGCATACCAGCACCCATGAACCGGACTTCCCCAAAGATCAGTTAGGTCTTAATCAAGCTTGTAATTTCAGGCTGAGGGTAGGGGTTATGAAAAGAAGGGAAATGAAAACTAAGAACTCAAGAACATGCCAAGAGTGCTTCTTCTTGCTGCAAGGTAAATGGCTACACTTGTGAATCTTAAAGGCAATGACTTGTGCTTCTTTGAACTGAATTTGAACTAAGAACATGTTTTGTTTTGTTTTTTTTTTTTTTTTTTTTTTTTTTTTTTTTTTTCTTTTTTCTAAACGAATTTGGCCCTCTTTTGCTTTTCTCCTTGAATTGCACTAGCACACTGATTCTCTCCATTTGTTTGGTATAATGCCCATCCTTGCTTCTTCATTTTGTTGAGATCTTGACATGTTCTCCAGTTATAGGGTATGGCTTAAACAAGGGATGGTATCTTAGGTTAAGATACAAGGGTAGGAGTAATGGGGGTGATGAAAGAAAGGCTTAAGTGTTTGGATGCAAAATTGGGTAAAGGAAGCACACAACAGGGAGGGATATCAAAGCCTTTTAGTGACTTAAACACACATAGCCTACATCATATCAATGGGTACATCCTTTCCACAAATGTCAGCAAGCAACATAGCATCTGCAAAAGATCAAATAGTTCTTAGTATTCGATGAATATAATGAGATCAACATAAAAGGAATCTGGGAAGTTGTAAGAGTAGAAACAAATAAAACCCTCTCAAGGAATGGAATAGGCTCAAATTAGCTCACTAGGGTAGTCTCCACAATTCTTCTAAAGATATCTGAGTATGGCACCTCTTAGACCGAAATTCCAATTGCATGACAGTGTGTATGGTAGAAATTCTGATGCAAATACTTCCATGGCAACACACTAGCAAAGAATTAGTGACAATGACATTGCATATACATCTTCATTAGTAAGCAAAAAGAAATCTTTCACTAAGACTCAGAAATTCAACAACAGACTCAAAAATTCAACAAGTTTCATCCCACACCCCAAACCTGAATGAAACATTGTCCTCAATGTTTAAAAGAAAGGAAACAAAATGCAAAAACCAAACGAAACATAAAACGCAAGAAAGGAATCAACTCTAAACTAAAACAAAAACAACAAAACCTGGTTGGGTTGCCAATAGTTAGGGTGTGGTGAACTCAAGAGAGTCCACAGCTCGTGTTTCCATTTCATCATCCAAGTATTGTTTCAATCGCTGCCCATTCACCTTGAAAGTTGTCATGTCCCTTAGGTTCTCAATCTCAACAGCTCCATGAGGAAAAACTTGAAGCACTTTGAATGGCCCCAGCCATCTAGATCTCAATTTACCTGGAAAGAGACGCAAACGTGAGTCATACAACAAAACTTTCATACCTGGCTTGAATTCTTTCCTGAGGATGGCCTTGTCATGATAGCGTTTGGTCCTCTCTTTGTAAATTTTTGCATTCTCATAAGCTTCGTTTCTTAGCTCCTCCAATTCATTGAGCTGCAATTTTCTGACATTCCCAGCTTCTTTGAGATCAAAATTGAACTTTTTAATTGCCCAATATGCTCGGTGCTCAAGCTCCATTGGTAGGTGACAAGCCTTCCCAAACACAAGTCTATAAGGGCTCATCCCAATGGGAGTCTTATAAGCTGTCCTATATGCCCAAAGTGCATCATTGAGTCGCAATGCCCAATCTTTTCGAGTAGGATTGACAGTTTTCTCCAAAATATTCTTGATCTCTCTATTGCTGATCTCGACTTGTCCGGAAGTTTGAGGATGATATGGAGTTGACACTCTATGTGTGATATTGTACTTTCTCATTAAGGCCTCAAATGGTTTGTTACAGAAGTGGCTGCCACCATCACTAATGACAGCCCTAGGAGTTCCAAACCTAGTGAAAATCACATCTTTCAGGAATTTCAGAACAACTCTATGATCATTAGTCCTTGTAGCTAACGCCTCCACCCATTTGGATACATAATCTACAGCAACAAGAATGTAAGTATAACCCAAAGAGGAAGGAAAAGGTCCCATGAAATCTATACCCCATATGTCAAACAGCTCCACCACCAAAATGTTGTTCAATGGCATCATATTCCTCCGGCTTATGTTTCCCATTCTTTGACACCTATCACATTTAGAACAGAAATAAAATGCATCTTTAAAAAGAGAGGGCCAAAAGAAACCAGATTGAAGAACCTTAGCTGCTGTTTTCTTGGCACCAAAATGACCTCCACATGCAAATTCATGACTAAACTTGAGTATGCTTTGCTGCTCATTCTCTGGGATACACCTCCTTATGATTTGGTCGGGGCCATGTTTGAACAGATATGGATCATCCCAGAAGTAATGTTTGGCTATGGCAAGGAATTTCTTTCTTTCCTGAAAAGTTAGATCATCTCTCAAAACACCACTAGCAAGATAATTGACAAGATCAGCATACCATGGTTCTTGGTCATCAATGGCAAATAGTTGTTCATCTGGAAAAGATTCATTGAGGGGCAAGACATCCTCAAACTTGTGGTTACCATCGATGAGACGAGATAGATGATCAGCAACAACATTCTCACACCCTTTCTTATCTTGGATTTCTAAATCAAATTCTTGCAACAACAATACCCATCGAAGCAAGCGTGGCTTAGCATCCTTCTTGGTTAACAAGTACCTAAGTGCTGCATGGTCAGAATATACAATCACTTTAGAACCAACAAGATATGAACGAAACTTCTCTAAAGCAAAAATTACAGCAAGTAACTCCTTCTCATTGTTGAGTAATTGAGCTGAGCATCATTTAATGTCCGGCTCGCATAATAGATTACATGAGGGAGCTTATTCACTCTTTGACCTAGAACTGCACCAAGAGCATAATCAGAAGCATCACACATTAATTCAAAAGGTAATGACCAATCTGGTGCCTTGATAATTGGAGTTGATGTTAGTTCAAGTTTCAGAGTGTTAAATGCATTCAAACAATCTTTATCAAAGTTAAAAACAGAATCTTTAGCCAAAAGATTGCATAGATGACGAGTGATTTTGGAGAAATCTTTAATAAAACGACGATAAAAACCAGCATGTCCTAGAAAACTCCTCACACCCTTCACTGAAGTAGGGGTTGGCAAATTAGAAATCAAATCAATCTTTGCTTTGTCTACCTCAATACCTTTGCTGGAAATAGCATGGCCTAACACAATACCTTGCTTCACCATGAAGTGACACTTCTCCCAATTCAGAATTAGATTAGTTTCCTGGCATCTTTTAAGCACTAATGACAAATGGTTAAGACAATCATCGAAAGAGGATCCAAAAACTGAAAAGTCATCCATAAATACCTCAATGAACCTCTCTATCATGTCTGAAAAGATAGCCATCATGCATCGTTGGAAGGTAGCTGGGGCATTGCATAACCCAAATGGCATTCGTCTATACGCAAAGGTTCCAAAGGGGCATGTGAATGTTGTCTTCTCTTGATCCTCCTGGGGCTATTGCAATTTGATTGTAACCTGAAAAACCATCAAGGAAACAATAATGTGAGTGACCAGCTAGCCTTTCAAGCATTTGATCAATAAAAGGCAAAGGAAAGTGATCCTTTCTAGTGGCTGTGTTTAGCTTCCGATAATCAATGCAAACTCTCCATCCCGTGATGGGTCTTGTTGGCACCAGCTCATTGTCCTCATTCTTGACCACTGTGATGCCTGACTTCTTTGGGACAACTTGGATAGGACTCACCCATTTGCTATCTGAAAATAGGATAAATGATTCCTACATCAAGTAATTTGAGTATTTCAGTTCTTACAACATCCTTCATATGTGGGTTGAGTCTCCTTTGGGGCTCACGAGTTGGCTTGGCATCCTCCATCAAAATTCGATGCATGCACATTGTAGGGCTTATTCCCTTGATATCTGCAATGGTCCATCCGATGGCATTCTTGTGCTCTCTCAAAACTGTAATCAACTTGTCCTCCTCTAATGGTGAAAGGTCAGAAGCTATAATGATGGGAAGGGTTTCTGTCTCACCAAGATAAACATATTTAAGGTGTTGTGGAAGAGGTTTTAGCTCAAGTTTAGGTGGCTTGACAATGGAGGGAACTAGTTTAGTGGTGGCAGGTGTAAGAGGTTCAACAATAGGTGAAATGAAAGGATCAAATGGTTTCAAAACCTCAAGAGCAGCTGCCACTTCAATGAACTCAGACTCATCATCAAGGTCACCTAAAGGTTGTGTCAAAACAATTTCTAAAGCATCATCAGATTGTGCCTGCACAAACTTAGACAAAACCAAGGAATCCAAACAATCAATTGAAAAACAATCAAGTGAATTAGAAGGATGAGTTAAGGATTCAAACACTTTGAATTCTATGGTTTGGCCAAGGACATCAATAAGAGTGTTTGCTGTGGCCATGAATGGTCTTCCAAGCAAGATAGGCAGCTCACGATCATGAATGGGTGCATTTTCCATGTCTAACACTACAAAATCAGCAGGCAATATTAGCTTATCAACTTGAACCAAAATATCTTCAACTATACCTCTAGGATATTTCACTGAACGATCAGCAAGTTGTAAGCTCAAGTGTGGTGGATTTTAATTTTCCCAAACCAAGTTGCAAGTACACTGAATAAGGCATTAGATTGATACTTGCACCTAAATCCAACATGGCTTTCTCAGCTCGTTTATCTCCAATGGTTATGCCAATGGTAAAACTACCTGGATCCTTGAGTTTAGGAGGAAGTTTCCTTTGAAGGACAGCACTCACATTTTCAGACACCAACACCTTTTCATGAGGGCTATACCTTCTCTTGTGTGAGTTCAACTCCTTAAAAAATTTAGCATAAGTTGGCATGTTCCTGATCACATCAAGCAAAGGCAAGTTAACATTGACTTTACTAAGTATATCATAGATTTCATTAAAAGACTTATCCTGTTTGCTTTTAGCAAGACGTCCAGGAAAAGGAATTGGTGGCACATAAGGGGTCTCGGCCTTGTGCAATGTAGGTGAAATTGTTGACTTGCCAATGGGAATTGCTTCTTTTGGTGTCGTCTCTTCTTTGTGTTCATCACCTGCATTCACAACATCATGATTAGTAACTTCTTTGCCAACTTTATTATCAATAACCTTACCACTTCTAGAACTGAGATTGCTTTGGCTTGCTCATGATGATTGGGATTCACATTTGGTTGGCTAGGGAATTTTCCAGGTTCTCTTTGGTTCAAAGCATCCGCAATTTGTCCCAATTGAATCTCCATCTTGGTAAGGGCAGCAGAATGTTGTTGAAGAGCACCATTAGTAGTTTGCTGGAATTGCAAAGTATTTTGGGCCAACATCTTGACTGTGTCCTCCAATGAACTTGGTTTAGGCTGAAATGATGAACTTGCTTGATTTTGATTTTGATTGTTGCTCCAAGAAAAATTTGGGTGATTTCTCCAACCAGGATTATAAGTGTTCGAGAATGGATCATTTCTTGGCCTTTGGTTGTAAGAATTCATCATGTGGGCTTGTTCTTGGACAAACTCAGGATAAGCATTACTAGCTGAACACATGTGAGTTGAGTGTCCTTGAGCATTGCAAATAGCACAAACTTCAACTTGAGGAGCTTTAGGTCCCATATTGAGCACAGCATCAAGCTTCCTTTGTAAACTAGCCACCTGCGAAGCAAGCTCATTGTTAGGACTAATCTCATAAATACCAGCTTTACCTCTTGTATCTTTGTGTTGAGCATTGGATCCCAACATCTCAAATATGTCATATGACTCTTGAGCATTCTTTTTCTTTAAAGCTCCACCTGCAGCATTATTGACAGTAGATTGACAAGTTTCGGTTAGTCCATCATAAAAAATTTGCATTTGTAAGTATAGAGGTAACCCATGATGTGGACATTGCATTAGAGTTCCTTTGAAACGCTCCCAGCATTCATTGAATGGTTCGCCATCATGTTGTGAGAAGTTGAAAATCTTGGACCTCAAGGTGGCTGTCTTTTGGGCAGAGAAAAACTTCTCCAAGAACTTCTTAGCAACAGCGTCCCAAGTGGTTAGTGATCCAGGGGCTAACGACATCAACCAAGTCTTTGCTCTATCTTTCAAAGTGTAAGGGAAAACCCTCATCCTCAGATTTGCTTCAGACACATCCTTCAAAGGCAAAGTACAAACAACAGTATAAAATTCTTTAATGTGAGCCAAAGGATCTTCGTTAGGTAAACCATAAAAAGAAGGAAGCATTTGAAAGTGAGAAGATTTAAGCTCATAATTTCTAGCTTCTCTGGACAGCAAGATGCATGAAGGTGAATTTGGTATGATTGGTTGAGCAAGATCCTCCAAAGCAAGTTGGTCATTAGCTGCCATCTTTTCTTCTTCCTCCTCTTCTTCTTGATCTGAGTTAAAGATGTTGAACAAAGAGTATTCTTCTGAGCTTGTTGATTTGGAGGTTTCGGCTTCTAAGGGATTGAGAATAGATTCAATGGCTGCCTCCCTTGCTTGATCAAGCCTTCGTTCAAATTCAGCCAGTGATGGTTGTTGTGTACCACGGATTGGTTGGATCCTAATGGTTCCGGATTGAGAGTGTTTCTTGACCGCTGATACAACTTGTTCAAGAAATGGTTTGTTCGACATGCAAATACCTGAAAACAAACAAAAAACTAAAGAAAGTAAGCAATAGAAATAAGACTCTTAATCAAGTCCCCGGCGGCGCCATTTTCTTGTTGGATAGAATTAACTCTATCTATTTCTCGCAAGTGCACGAACCAATTATAGTATAGGAATGCAAGCACGAGGTCGTTCCACAGAGACTTGGATGAAAGACACTTATTACTACTACTTAGAGTCACAAGTAATCCTAAGACTAAACAGAATTTAAATGAGGTTGTGTTGAGTTTGTTTTGAGTAACAACTACAAAAAGGAAAAGCATATAGCAAGTGATTGAAAACTTCTAAAGGGAATGCAAAATAGCAAGTAACCAGCAAGTAGATGTTTAGAAAATGTAGAGACAAAGGAGACAAGCACTAGGGTTTCAACTTCACCACGACAATCTAGTTTCTCAACAAGAATATGTGAGTGACGTTATGTAAAGGGAAACAAGATTTCACATATGAACTAATCATAAAACAAAAGCACGATTTGTGGAAATAAGATCTCAAGAAAGAAAATCAAATGCTAAGAACCAAGAAAGCATACATTGCATACCAGCACCCATGAACCGGACTTCCCCAAAGATCAGTTAGGTCTTAATCAAGCTTGTAATTTCAGGCTGAGGGTAGGGGTTATGAAAAGAAGGGAAATGAAAACTAAGAACTCAAGAACATGCCAAGAGTGCTTCTTCTTGCTGCAAGGTAAATGGCTACACTTGTGAATCTTGAAGGCAATGACTTGTGCTTCTTTGAACTGAATTTGAACTAAGAACATGTTTTGTTTTGTTTTTTTTTTTTTTTTTTTTTTTTTTTTTTTTGTTTCTTTTTTCTAAACGAATTTGGCCCTCTTTTGCTTTTCTCCTTGAATTGCACTAGCACACTGATTCTCTCCATTTGTTTGGTATAATGCCCATCCTTGCTTCTTCATTTTGTTGAGATCTTGACATGTTCTCCAGTTATAGGGTATGGCTTAAACAAGGGATGGTATCTTAGGTTAAGATACAAGGGTAGGAGTAATGGGGGTGATGAAAGAAAGGCTTAAGTGTTTGGATGCAAAATTGGGTAAAGGAAGCACACAACAGGGAGGGATATCAAAGCCTTTTAGTGACTTAAACACACATAGCCTACATCATATCAATGGGTACATCCTTTCCACAAATGTCAGCAAGCAACATAGCATCTGCAAAAGATCAAATAGTTCTTAGTATTCGATGAATATAATGAGATCAACATAAAAGGAATCTGGGAAGTTGTAAGAGTAGAAACAAATAAAACCCTCTCAAGGAATGGAATAGGCTCAAATTAGCTCACTAGGGTAGTCTCCACAATTCTTCTAAAGATATCTGAGTATGGCACCTCTTAGACCGAAATTCCAATTGCATGACAGTGTGTATGGTAGAAATTCTGATGCAAATACTTCCATGGCAACACACTAGCAAAGAATTAGTGACAATGACATTGCATATACATCTTCATTAGTAAGCAAAAAGAAATCTTTCACTAAGACTCAGAAATTCAACAACAGACTCAAAAATTCAACAAGTTTCATCCCACACCCCAAACCTGAATGAAACATTGTCCTCAATGTTTAAAAGAAAGGAAACAAAATGCAAAAACCAAACGAAACATAAAACGCAAGAAAGGAATCAACTCTAAACTAAAACAAAAACAACAAAACCTGGTTGGGTTGCCAATAGTTAGGGTGTGGTGAACTCAAGAGAGTCCACAGCTCGTGTTTCCATTTCATCATCCAAGTATTGTTTCAATCGCTGCCCATTCACCTTGAAAGTTGTCATGTCCCTTAGGTTCTCAATCTCAACAGTTCCATGAGGAAAAACTTGAAGCACTTTGAATGGCCCCAGCCATCTAGATCTCAATTTACCTGGAAAGAGACGCAAACGTGAGTCATACAACAAAACTTTCATACCTGGCTTGAATTCTTTCCTGAGGATGGCCTTGTCATGATAGCGTTTGGTCCTCTCTTTGTAAATTTTTGCATTCTCATAAGCTTCGTTTCTTAGCTCCTCCAATTCATTGAGCTGCAATTTTCTGACATTCCCAGCTTCTTTGAGATCAAAATTGAACTTTTTAATTGCCCAATATGCTCGGTGCTCAAGCTCCATTGGTAGGTGACAAGCCTTCCCAAACACAAGTCTATAAGGGCTCATCCCAATGGGAGTCTTATAAGCTGTCCTATATGCCCAAAGTGCATCATTGAGTCGCAATGCCCAATCTTTTCGAGTAGGATTGACAGTTTTCTCCAAAATATTCTTGATCTCTCTATTGCTGATCTCGACTTGTCCGGAAGTTTGAGGATGATATGGAGTTGACACTCTATGTGTGATATTGTACTTTCTCATTAAGGCCTCAAATGGTTTGTTACAGAAGTGGCTGCCACCATCACTAATGACAGCCCTAGGAGTTCCAAACCTAGTGAAAATCACATCTTTCAGGAATTTCAGAACAACTCTATGATCATTAGTCCTTGTAGCTAACGCCTCCACCCATTTGGATACATAATCTACAGCAACAAGAATGTAAGTATAACCCAAAGAGGAAGGAAAAGGTCCCATGAAATCTATACCCCATATGTCAAACAGCTCCACCACCAAAATGTTGTTCAATGGCATCATATTCCTCCGGCTTATGTTTCCCATTCTTTGACACCTATCACATTTAGAACAGAAATAAAATGCATCTTTAAAAAGAGAGGGCCAAAAGAAACCAGATTGAAGAACCTTAGCTGCTGTTTTCTTGGCACCAAAATGACCTCCACATGCAAATTCATGACTAAACTTGAGTATGCTTTGCTGCTCATTCTCTGGGATACACCTCCTTATGATTTGGTCGGGGCCATGTTTGAACAGATATGGATCATCCCAGAAGTAATGTTTGGCTATGGCAAGGAATTTCTTTCTTTCCTGAAAAGTTAGATCATCTCTCAAAACACCACTAGCAAGATAATTGACAAGATCAGCATACCATGGTTCTTGGTCATCAATGGCAAATAGTTGTTCATCTGGAAAAGATTCATTGAGGGGCAAGACATCCTCAAACTTGTGGTTACCATCGATGAGACGAGATAGATGATCAGCAACAACATTCTCACACCCTTTCTTATCTCGGATTTCTAAATCAAATTCTTGCAACAACAATACCCATCGAAGCAAGCGTGGCTTAGCATCCTTCTTGGTTAACAAGTACCTAAGTGCTGCATGGTCAGAATATACAATCACTTTAGAACCAACAAGATATGAACGAAACTTCTCTAAAGCAAAAATTACAGCAAGTAACTCCTTCTCAGTTGTTGAGTAATTGAGCTGAGCATCATTTAATGTCCGGCTCGCATAATAGATTACATGAGGGAGCTTATTCACTCTTTGACCTAGAACTGCACCAAGAGCATAATCAGAAGCATCACACATTAATTCAAAAGGTAATGACCAATCTGGTGCCTTGATAATTGGAGTTGATGTTAGTTCAAGTTTCAGAGTGTTAAATGCATTCAAACAATCTTTATCAAAGTTAAAAACAGAATCTTTAGCCAAAAGATTGCATAGATGACGAGTGATTTTGGAGAAATCTTTAATAAAACGACGATAAAAACCAGCATGTCCTAGAAAACTCCTCACACCCTTCACTGAAGTAGGGGTTGGCAAATTAGAAATCAAATCAATCTTTGCTTTGTCTACCTCAATACCTTTGCTGGAAATAGCATGGCCTAACACAATACCTTGCTTCACCATGAAGTGACACTTCTCCCAATTCAGAATTAGATTAGTTTCCTGGCATCTTTTAAGCACTAATGACAAATGGTTAAGACAATCATCGAAAGAGGATCCAAAAACTGAAAAGTCATCCATAAATACCTCAATGAACCTCTCTATCATGTCTGAAAAGATAGCCATCATGCATCGTTGGAAGGTAGCTGGGGCATTGCATAACCCAAATGGCATTCGTCTATACGCAAAGGTTCCAAAGGGGCATGTGAATGTTGTCTTCTCTTGATCCTCCGGGGCTATTGCAATTTGATTGTAACCTGAAAAACCATCAAGGAAACAATAATGTGAGTGACCAGCTAGCCTTTCAAGCATTTGATCAATAAAAGGCAAAGGAAAGTGATCCTTTCTAGTGGCTGTGTTTAGCTTCCGATAATCAATGCAAACTCTCCATCCCGTGATGGGTCTTGTTGGCACCAGCTCATTGTCCTCATTCTTGACCACTGTGATGCCTGACTTCTTTGGGACAACTTGGATAGGACTCACCCATTTGCTATCTGAAATAGGATAAATGATTCCTACATCAAGTAATTTGAGTATTTCAGTTCTTACAACATCCTTCATATGTGGGTTGAGTCTCCTTTGGGGCTCACGAGTTGGCTTGGCATCCTCCATCAAAATTCGATGCATGCACATTGTAGGGCTTATTCCCTTGATATCTGCAATGGTCCATCCGATGGCATTCTTGTGCTCTCTCAAAACTGTAATCAACTTGTCCTCCTCTAATGGTGAAAGGTCAGAAGCTATAATGATGGGAAGGGTTTCTGTCTCACCAAGATAAACATATTTAAGGTGTTGTGGAAGAGGTTTTAGCTCAAGTTTAGGTGGCTTGACAATGGAGGGAACTAGTTTAGTGGTGGCAGGTGTAAGAGGTTCAACAATAGGTGAAATGAAAGGATCAAATGGTTTCAAAACCTCAAGAGCAGCTGCCACTTCAATGAACTCAGACTCATCATCAAGGTCACCTAAAGGTTGTGTCAAAACAATTTCTAAAGCATCATCAGATTGTGCCTGCACAAACTTAGACAAAACCAAGGAATCCAAACAATCAATTGAAAAACAATCAAGTGAATTAGAAGGATGAGTTAAGGATTCAAACACTTTGAATTCTATGGTTTGGCCAAGGACATCAATAAGAGTGTTTGCTGTGGCCATGAATGGTCTTCCAAGCAAGATAGGCAGCTCACGATCATGAATGGGTGCATCTTCCATGTCTAACACTACAAAATCAGCAGGCAATATTAGCTTATCAACTTGAACCAAAATATCTTCAACTATACCTCTAGGATATTTCACTGAACGATCAGCAAGTTGTAAGCTCAGTGTGGTGGATTTTAATTTTCCCAAACCAAGTTGCAAGTACACTGAATAAGGCATTAGATTGATACTTGCACCTAAATCCAACATGGCTTTCTCAGCTCGTTTATCTCCAATGGTTATGCCAATGGTAAAACTACCTGGATCCTTGAGTTTAGGAGGAAGTTTCCTTTGAAGGACAGCACTCACATTTTCAGACACCAACACCTTTTCATGAGGGCTATACCTTCTCTTGTGTGAGTTCAACTCCTTAAAAAATTTAGCATAAGTTGGCATGTTCCTGATCACATCAAGCAAAGGCAAGTTAACATTGACTTTACTAAGTATATCATAGATTTCATTAAAAGACTTATCCTGTTTGCTTTTAGCAAGACGTCCAGGAAAAGGAATTGGTGGCACATAAGGGGTCTCGGCCTTGTGCAATGTAGGTGAAATTGTTGACTTGCCAATGGGAATTGCTTCTTTTGGTGTCGTCTCTTCTTTGTGTTCATCACCTGCATTCACAACATCATGATTAGTAACTTCTTTGCCAACTTTATTATCAATAACCTTACCACTTCTGAGAACTGAGATTGCTTTGGCTTGCTCATGATGATTGGGATTCACATTTGGTTGGCTAGGGAATTTTCCAGGTTCTCTTTGGTTCAAAGCATCCGCAATTTGTCCCAATTGAATCTCCATCTTGGTAAGGGCAGCAGAATGTTGTTGAAGAGCACCATTAGTAGTTTGCTGGAATTGCAAAGTATTTTGGGCCAACATCTTGACTGTGTCCTCCAATGAACTTGGTTTAGGCTGAAATGATGAACTTGCTTGATTTTGATTTTGATTGTTGCTCCAAGAAAAATTTGGGTGATTTCTCCAACCAGGATTATAAGTGTTCGAGAATGGATCATTTCTTGGCCTTTGGTTGTAAGAATTCATCATGTGGGCTTGTTCTTGGACAAACTCAGGATAAGCATTACTAGCTGAACACATGTGAGTTGAGTGTCCTTGAGCATTGCAAATAGCACAAACTTCAACTTGAGGAGCTTTAGGTCCCATATTGAGCACAGCATCAAGCTTCCTTTGTAAACTAGCCACCTGCGAAGCAAGCTCATTGTTAGGACTAATCTCATAAATACCAGCTTTACCTCTTGTATCTTTGTGTTGAGCATTGGATCCCAACATCTCAAATATGTCATATGACTCTTGAGCATTCTTTTTCTTTAAAGCTCCACCTGCAGCATTATTGACAGTAGATTGACAAGTTTCGGTTAGTCCATCATAAAAAATTTGCATTTGTAAGTATAGAGGTAACCCATGATGTGGACATTGCATTAGAGTTCCTTTGAAACGCTCCCAGCATTCATTGAATGGTTCGCCATCATGTTGTGAGAAGTTGAAAATCTTGGACCTCAAGGTGGCTGTCTTTTGGGCAGAGAAAAACTTCTCCAAGAACTTCTTAGCAACAGCGTCCCAAGTGGTTAGTGATCCAGGGGCTAACGACATCAACCAAGTCTTTGCTCTATCTTTCAAAGTGTAAGGGAAAACCCTCATCCTCAGATTTGCTTCAGACACATCCTTCAAAGGCAAAGTACAAACAACAGTATAAAATTCTTTAATGTGAGCCAAAGGATCTTCGTTAGGTAAACCATAAAAAGAAGGAAGCATTTGAAAGTGAGAAGATTTAAGCTCATAATTTCTAGCTTCTCTGGACAGCAAGATGCATGAAGGTGAATTTGGTATGATTGGTTGAGCAAGATCCTCCAAAGCAAGTTGGTCATTAGCTGCCATCTTTTCTTCTTCCTCCTCTTCTTCTTGATCTGAGTTAAAGATGTTGAACAAAGAGTATTCTTCTGAGCTTGTTGATTTGGAGGTTTCGGCTTCTAAGGGATTGAGAATAGATTCAATGGCTGCCTCCCTTGCTTGATCAAGCCTTCGTTCAAATTCAGCCAGTGATGGTTGTTGTGTACCACGGATTGGTTGGATCCTAATGGTTCCGGATTGAGAGTGTTTCTTGACCGCTGATACAACTTGTTCAAGAAATGGTTTGTTCGACATGCAAATACCTGAAAACAAACAAAAAACTAAAGAAAGTAAGCAATAGAAATAAGACTCTTAATCAAGTCCCCGGCAGCGGCGCCATTTTCTTGTTGGATAGAATTAACTCTATCTATTTCTCGCAAGTGCACGAACCAATTATAGTATAGGAATGCAAGCACGAGGTCGTTCCACAGAGACTTGGATGAAAGACACTTATTACTACTACTTAGACTCACAAGTAATCCTAAGACTAAACAGAATTTAAATGAGGTTGTGTTGAGTTTGTTTTGAGTAACAACTACAAAAAGGAAAAGCATATAGCAAGTGATTGAAAACTTCTAAAGGGAATGCAAAATAGCAAGTAACCAGCAAGTAGATGTTTAGAAAATGTAGAGACAAAGGAGACAAGCACTAGGGTTTCAACTTCACCACGACAATCCAATTTCAAGCAACAAGTTAACAATCACCTAAGTTGATTACAATTTCTGGAGTTCGTTCTTTCTTATGTATGATTATCCATATGGTGTTTGGTTTTAATCAAGTACTCAGAAACACAACTTAGCTATGGTGTTTAGTCTAGGCTATGAATCTGAATCCATTAAGCTTAAGAAGAACACAAAAGAACCAAGTAAACATTTAAACATGGTGTTTGTCCTAAATGCATTACCCACTCATTCACTAATCGGTTCAAGAGTCATATGGTGTTTATGTAAACTTGAACTAGATAACCAACATGCATGTGTTCATAGTGGCCAGTTATTTAAACATGCATAAAGATTCAACTAAGAACAAGTGAATGAAACCAGAAAATTAGGAGTAATCAACAAAGGATAAAGTTAACTTGAAACATGAAATTGTCTTGTTAGGTTACATTGAAACCCTAGCTATGGAAATTAGCTGCTCATAATGGGAAATAAACTAAGACAGAAATGAGAAAACATAATGAATGCAATAAGAGTAGAAAAACCCTTTTCTGAAGTTCTTCTCCAAGTGCTTCTCCACGTCTAATGCTTCTCCAAATGCTTCCCCATATCTAGAAGGATGTATGACAGCCAAGGAGATGATTTGGGATGAGTTTGGGTGAGTTGTGATGGTAGAGAAAGAGGAAATTCGTAGGGAAATGGAAGGAAGGTTTGCTGGAGCTGTTTTGGTGATTTGAGGCAGTTTGGAGTGTTGGGTTGATTTCTGGAGTGTTTAGGTTTGTGGGAGTGTTTGAGGATGGCTGGAGTGAATTGTGGGGTTGTGAATCCCACAACAAAACACACAAAACAAAACTTATTACACCATTTTCGTAGATGACACGATTGCATTGAGCATATGCAATAAGCCTTTAAACCTCTAGGTGTCCCTAGTAGGAGGAGTTGTGTCTCCTGAGGGTTTACAGTGATGACTCCCACAAACATCTACAAATTCTGCAAGACAACTAATAGTTAAAGAATCACTTTTAAACAAACTAAGGAAAACCAATGAATGCACAATCACACTTTCAAAACTAATGGTATGCCACTTCAGATCTTCACACCAGGGTGTATAATGTATTGCCACTGCAAAAAGAATTTCAGCATTGAAGTCACCATACTCAAATACTTAGATAGAAATCGCCTCAACTCTAGGTCTCACGGGTATCGCTCAAATCTTCACAAAGAAAAGAACCTAGGGTTTAGTTTCTCAACAAGAATATGTGAGTGACGTTATGTAAAGGGAAACAAGATTTCACATATGAACTAATCATAAAACAAAAGCACGATTTGTGGAAATAAGATCTCAAGAAAGAAAATCAAATGCTAAGAACCAAGAAAGCATACATTGCATACCAGCACCCACGATTTGTGTTGTTTTGCTCGAGGACTAGCAAAATCTAGGTTTGGGGGTATTTGATCGGTTCATAATTGAATATCATTTTGTACCCTTCTAGCTTATGATTTGGTTATGTTTTTTAGTTAAACTTGTGCTTTTAATCCTTTTTGTGTTTATCTTTCAGTTGTATGCATTAGCCATTTTGAATTCAGATTTTCACTTCCCTTAGGCCTATAAATAGGGAAGTTCTCTAAGCTTGTAAACACACCCCAAGGGGGGAGCTCTCAAACACTTCTCTAGAGCTCCTTTCCCTTCTCTCCCTCAAATTCTCTTAGTTTCATTTTCTAGTTTTCAATTGTTGTAATGAAATATTTGTGCTGAAATTCTCCTTAAGTTTTTCTTTGTTCCACTTTACTTTTCATTATGTAAATTCTTTTCTTTAGTTTCAAGTTTGATTAGTTTCCAAGTTTCAATTATGGTTCATGTTCTTATTCATTATGCTTATAAGTTAACATGCTTGTTTGAATGATTGATCACCATTTAGGTTTGCATGTTAGCTATCTTGGTTTGAATTAAGAGTATACACCGTGCTTTAATTCGAATTGAACTATGAATAGGAAGAGTATGTATGGACATTCGACAACAGGGATTAGATACATGCTTGGTTGTTTAAATTGTTCTTCTATGCTTAATGGGTTCCTAATGCTTAATTTTAGGTTAGACAACAAATGATCAAATTAGGGAATTAGGAACACAAGGTTATGACCAAACACCATGGCTTAATCATACTTTAGCTAGAATCAATCCGTTAATCTAATTGAACTTGGGAACTTATCTGCTTGAGTTAGTTATTTCTTTCTTCTTTGTTTTATTTATTTCCTTTCTTTTTCATTTCTGTTTTGTGTAGGGAAAATGAATTGGATCATTCAATCACCAATCCTCGTGGGATCGACCTCGCACTTACATATGCTATACTACCAAACGGCTTGTGCACTTGCGAGTATCACAAGTTGAGGATGCAGCTGAATCCATTTTGGTGCAGTGAATCCGACACAACAAGTTTTTGGCGCCGTTGCCGGGGATTGGCAACATAGTTTGGTTCTATTTCTTTTCCCTACTTGTTTTATTTTTATCTTCATTTTCATGTTTTTCTTGACAGTTTCATGTTTTAAAGTTAATGACGTTAATTGACAAGTTGTGTTTGTAGTCCAACGGACAAGGACAATTGCCTGACAAGCAAGAGAACTGGGTTTGAGTCCCAGCTTACACAACACACAAGAGGTTTAAGTAGCATGTTGGTTATTTCTAGTTTATGGTTTCCTTCACTTGCTCTTAATTAAATATCTTGTTCAAGTTTACATAAACACCATATGACTCTTGGACTGATTAGTGAATGAATAGGTAGATATTGAAGACAAACACCATGTTTAAATTCTACTTGGTTCTTTATTGTTCTTCTTGTTCTTAATGGGTTCGGAATTTGTGTTTAGACTAAACACCATAGCTAAATGCTTTTTCTGAATACTTGATTAAAACCACACACCATATGGATAATCATATTTGAGAAAGAACGAACTTCATAAACTAGTTTGATTTACTTTGTTGCTTGTTACTTTGAAACATGGAAGTGTTGGTTTTTCCTTTTCATTTTTAGTTTTTTTTATAAATTTATTTCCTAATCCTTTTAATTCCGTTTCAAGTTTTTGTGTGTGCTTGTTCTAGCAATCTTTGATAGCTTAATAAAAATGGAGAGAGATGGCAACCTCAATCATAAGAATGGGAAGTGTGGAGCAGTGGGAGAAGTCGCGACCTCCAAGTGCATCCATGCTCTACCTAATCGCTTCAAGGGGGAGCATTTCAATCCTTTCTCTTCTTTAAATTCTGTTTATTTCTTGGTTTGTTTCTTTTAGTACAAAAATTTATGTCGTTTGTTTGAATTTGTTTAGAGTACTTAGTTCATTTTCATTTATCCTTTGTTGTTTCATTTTATCTTAACTTGTTTTTCTTTCTTATCTTAAAAATTAAAAAAAGATTTTTCATATGAGCTAACTTATGGTAACTTCAGGAAGCCCTTCTGTCAATCAGTGTCTAGGAGTTCTTTAGGCGACACCTTCGGTGTCTAAGAAGTTTGGGTTTTAAGCGGGACCATTGTGACCCCTCCAACCTTCCCGGATCTCCTGGCTGTGTTTTCTGAGGCCCTTAACTGGTCATCCGTGAGTTGCTTGTATATTCGTGTGTTTTTAAACTAAGTTTTTTTTTTTTTTTTGTTTTTTTTTTTGTTTAGTCTTTGTTTTTATTTTGTTTTTGTTTTTATGGTATGATTAGTTAGTTTATTTCTGAGTGTTAGAAACACATTTTTATTTTATTTCAAACACTGCATTAAAAACAAAAAAAACCAAAAAAACCAAAAAAACAAAAAACAAAAAACAAAAAAAAACATTCAAGTAAATTTTAAAAAAAAAAAAAAAACAAACTTCTTCTTCTTCTTCTTCTTCTTCTTCATCTTCATCATCTTCATGGCTTACCTCTATTGTCTCGTACTTGTAGAATCTCCAGCAGCTCTACATGATCATCATTTTTTCTCTCAGTGCTTCCACATGCTGATTGGCACGGGAAGCCGCTTCTGGAGTCCGCCACCATAGCCTTCAAGGCAGCCACCTCCTCGCTCAGAGCTGTGCACTCCCGTGTCCTCGCCAAAAGTCGCATGCCCAAATTGGTAGCCGAGACCGCTTGGAGCACAGTTAAATCGTGGGACTCATCCACCGCCATCTTGTTCAGACCTACGAGCCACATGCAGGTGATCTGCTGGAGTTAGTTTACTGCCAATCAATGTTCCCAGGCAGAGACTGACTCTGTTCGGCATTACCTCAGAAAGGTTCGGTATTGCCTCAGCAAAGTTTGAGGCCGTGCCGTGATGATATGTGGAGTTTGGGAAGACAGAGGTTGGAAGAGCCCTTATCCTGGGCATTTGGTGGTGCAAGGGATAGCTCAAGGTTGAGATCATCAAGGTGAGTGCATGAGGATGCCATTTGTTTTGCTTCTGAATTTTTTGATGTTTTTCCTTGAGTTTGCAGGAAGAAATACTGGGTATCATCCGCTTGCAGAGGTGTGGTTTAAATAGGCATATGCTGATGAGAGAGAGCCAACACCATTTCGGATTTCCCGGGGGCTCGACCTAATCGCTTCAAGGGGGAGCACATTAACTTTCACTTTACTTTACTTTTTTTCCGTGTTTTCTGGTGTTTTATGTTTTTGCCCGTTACTTTCATTTTCTAGTGCTTTGTGTTTCTGCCTTTTCCTTTCGGCTATCTTTGTTTTATTTTAGTTAGGGAACTGTGTTTTCTTTCCATTTGCCGTCTTTGGTTTATTTTAGTTGGGAAGTGTCTTTTCCTTTTCTTTTTCTTTTTCTTTTCCTTTCTGCAACCTTCCTCTTTTATTTCCGAAAACAGAATAACGAAAATACAAAAACAACAACATAAAATAAAAACATCAATAATGCAGTAGAAGTCATTTCTTCTCTGTGCTCGGTGTCTCGACCATAGGAGCTTTGAGTTTGGCCATCTGGCTGTCCTCTTCCGGGGCTTCATGCACAGCCTCTTGGGGCTCACCACTTGAGCCCCCAAAGATCGCAATCTTAGCTTGAGCGTAACTACTCTCGCGATCTGCTTGCTTGCGTTTACCCGGTCGGTCTAGGTCATCCAGCTGCTTTCGCATGTCGCGAGAATACAACTCTACCATCTTTGTTAGGCTTTTATTCTCGTCCCGCAATACTTCTAGCTGGTGTCGATTCACCTCCACTATCCTTGCCCTCTCCCTTTTCAAGCTTTTTATAGCAGTCTGACACTCTTCAACCATACTTCGCTCCTCCGCCAACTGACCTTTCAGCACCTCTACCTCATGGGACTTCGCAAGTAGGCGATGACCCAAACTTGCAACACATGCTGTACTCTGCACGCTCAGTGCCAGGGCATCACTCGTGACCCGGTTGTCATCCCTTGTCCCGAACACACGTATATCTTTAGGAGTCACTAGATTTCTGCCAACTCCAATGGCAACATCGTTGTCCAGGAGTATCGAGTCATTGACAGTCACAGACCCTCGTGTAGAGGCAAAGTAGGGCACCCATACCTGGTGCTCCTGTTGGCCCCATGTCTGAGTTGGTGGAGCTAGGTTAAGATCCAACGAAAATGGGTAGTTAGAGGCCATTTGATTTCTCACTCGCTTTTCTTTTTTCTTTCGTTTCTCTTTTGTGTGTTTCTGAGGTTGTGTTTTTCACCATTTCTTTTTAGCTTTTTATAGACTTAGTCTGCTAAACCCTAGCCGCTGCGGTTCTAAGTTCTGTGCGGCCCTTACGGCTTATCTCTATATGTCGCCGCACCCGTTTCCCAACCTCCCTTAATTGCATTTTCACCTTTCACCACCTTCACATGAAAAAGTCGTCGCGCCTTCCTACAAGGCCAATAATTCTGGCTTGGGGGATGTGACAGCTGCCTCTCTGCGCCGACACGTCCCTCACCCCTTTTACCCGTGACTTCCCAGGAACCAAGGCATCAGGGACCACACTCTTTCTTTTTAGAAATCCTGCCTTCGCGCTCCCAATTCACGTTTCATTTAAAAAATAAAAAAATAACATGTGGGCTTTGGACTTCATTGTGGGCTTCGGGTTTTCACCATTGTTTAGGTTTCCGAGTGGGTTAACTTTCTTTTGGGTTGGGTTTTCAATCGTTTGGGTTTTGGTTTGCGTAGGACTGTCTATTTAGGGCTTACTGTTTTGAGTGTTTTCAATTCTTTTTATTTGTTTGTTTGTTTTGTAATTTTTATTTTGTAATTATTTTCTTTTTGTATTTTATTATTTTTATTTGCTTTAATACTTTCATTTCTTGTTATGACATTGCTTGTTCCTAATTTTTAAACATTGAGGACAATGTTCATTTCTAGGTTTGGGGGTATTGGAGTTTAGCAAGTAAAATTTTTTTTTTTTAAAATAAAAAAACAATTTTAAAAAAAAATTTATTAATTAATTTCTTGCTTGTTTTTCTTTTTTCTATATTTTGAGTCTTGTTTTGTTTTGAGTCACTTTCCGAACACTTACGATGAGATTGTGATAAATGTTTTCATGACTTAAATAAAAATTGGATTTCATTTTATTATTATTTTTTATAAAAAAAAAAATTTAAAATTTAAAAATTTAACATTTTTATAAAATAAAATTGGCATTGTTCTAGCATGATATGTTCGAAACTTTCTTTGCACTTGCCATTTGTTTCATAATTTTCCAATTAAAGGATTTGCATGACCCAAAGAATTGTATCAAGCATAAATTAGACTTATATAACCATATAATGTGAGCTTTTGAGCCTTGTGCTTCATTTCATGAGTGTTATACATATACTCTTATTTTCTTGTCATCAAAGTTGTTGTTTGATCTCATTATTCATTGATTTGGTTGAACACTTAAAAGTCATTCATTCTTTTGCAATTTGATTTCATGACATTTAAGAAATGATATTAAGGCCTCTTTGGATCGTTTGTGCCTTTCAAGCTAACCTTATGCATGCTTAAGCATGATTTTCCATTGTTAACCATTTTGAGCCTACATGTAAACCTTTTCTTTCACTTAACCAATTATATTTCCTCGCCTTAGCCTGAAAAACAAGAATTTACCTTTCTAAGGAACTCATGAGCTCTAATTCAGATGTGTTTTTCATGCTAAGTTTGGGAAGGGATATTACATAAAGAAAAAAAAAATTTATATAGAACTTCACACAATTGGTGAAAGAAAAGAGAAAAGTTCTGATTAAATGGTAGTTGATTGAAATTTCATTTTTGGGTTTCATTGGTGTTTGGAAAGGAGTTTAAATCATTGTAAATGAAGGTATAAGGAGTTTTGATCATGTAAAAGAAAATATCTAATCGTGATGATTCGAAGTCTTGTAAATAATTATTTTATACTCTTACATTTTTGAGTTCCTTGGACTTTGTATCCATACCTTTCATTTCTTACTCACCTTACACCATTGGCCCCATTACAACCTATGTTAAAGACCTAAATTGATCTTAAATGTCATGTGGTTGAATTGCATTCATTTTTCTACTTTTAAGTGTTTTGCATCCTTCTTGAGATCATATTAATGCAAGTTTTTCATCTTCCTATTTTAAGTTAAGTCCCTTATGGTTTAACTCTAATCTCATGTTTATAACTGAGTGATGCATTGTAGCCCTCTTCTGAGTGATTCATTTGTGAGAGGACAACTGTTGCATTTGGCTATCACACTATACACTTTGAGCATGTTGTGCTTTGAACTTTGCCACCTTGTGAATAATGTCTAAAATTGAGTTTTTATTGTTAAAACTTTTGAGTCATGTGCATTAGTCATTTCTCTTCAGAAAATGTTCGGAAAGATTGTTTTGAGTTTTATTTTTATTTTTATTTTTATTTCTTTTCTTTTATTTTTATTTTTGTAATTATTTTTGTTTTTGTTTTATTTTGCTTAAGGACTAACAAATTTAGTAAAGTTTTCTAACCACTTTGTTTTGTAGAGTTAGAAAAACGTTTGTGGGTATTCGTATCTGTTAAACCCTCAGGACACACAACTCCTCCTCTTAGGGATGCCTAGAGGTTTAAAGGCTTGTTGCATACGCTAAATGCAATCGAGTTACCTGCGGAAGTGGTTTAGTTAACTTCTTCTTTTGTTTTTAACTTTGTTTTGTGTTGTTTTGCTCGAGGACTAGCAAAATCTAGGTTTGGGGGTATTTGATCGGTTCATAATTGAATATCATTTTGTACCCTTCTAGCTTATGATTTGGTTATGTTTTTTAGTTAAACTTGTGCTTTTAATCCTTTTTGTGTTTATCTTTCAGTTAATTGAGATTTAGGTAATAATGATGGCTTTGGATAGGAAATGATGCAATCCAAGGATGTTAAGGCTTGATTTGGATGAAGGGAAGAAGAGCTTAAAGACAAACTCATTTTTTGCTACAGCCCCCTGCCAGTCCAGTTTCGTAGGTCATATTGCAAGCTTTGTTTCAGCAACCTACACAGCTCGGATGAGGCATATTTATTCATGAAAGGTGTTCCAATGGGTGTATACTATAACATATCCAAAATTCAGCCCCATTGGATAAATCTGGATTCAGTTACCTAGCAAACACCGAACCATGCTCAGGCTGGAGTTTTGTCAGCGAGCAAAACGAGTTAACAATTTGTTTTGGCCTTAACTTTTTCATCCGAGCTTGGATTGGGCTAATACTTGTGTGGTTGGATCACACACATTCTGAACTTCAATTTGGAGTGCTTAAAGTCATCATTTGGTCAAGAGAAGCCCAATTCGTAAGCCCTTGAAGTTGCTGGTCATGCTGACTTGCAGATGAGCTCATTGTTTGCTTGGTCATGCTGACATGAGGATGAGCTATTGGTTTCTGGATGGAAGCTTGGTCATGCTGACATGAAGATGAGCTAGGGCTGCTGGTGGGATTTATTGGTGAAGTGCATCAATAATTTTCTAATACAAGTGCATCAACCAATTCAGATTTTCTAATTCAAGTGCATCAACCAATTCAGATTTTATAATAAAAGTGTTGTATGCATTAGCCATTTTGAATTCAGATTTTCACTTCCCTTAGGCCTATAAATAGGGAAGTTCTCTAAGCTTGTAAACACACCCCAAGGGGGGGAGCTCTCAAACACTTCTCTAGAGCTCCCTTCCCTTCTCTCCCTCAAATTCTCTTAGTTTCATTTTCTAGTTTTCAATTGTTGTAATGAAATATTTGTGCTGAAATTCTCCTTAAGTTTTTCTTTGTTCCACTTTACTTTTCATTATGTAAATTCTTTTCTTTAGTTTCAAGTTTGATTAGTTTCCAAGTTTCAATTATGGTTCATGTTCTTATTCATTATGCTTATAAGTTAACATGCTTGTTTGAATGATTGATCACCATTTAGGTTTGCATGTTAGCTATCTTGGTTTGAATTAAGAGTATACACCATGCTTTAATTCGAATTGAACTATGAATAGGAAGAGTATGTATGGACATTCGACAACAGGGATTAGATACATGCTTGGTTGTTTAAATTGTTCTTCTATGCTTAATGGGTTCCTAATGCTTAATTTTAGGTTAGACAACAAATGATCAAATTAGGGAATTAGGAACACAAGGTTATGACCAAACACCATGGCTTAATCATACTTTAGCTAGAATCAATCCGTTAATCTAATTGAACTTGGGAACTTATCTGCTTGAGTTAGTTATTTCTTTCTTCTTTGTTTTATTTATTTCCTTTCTTTTTCATTTCTGTTTTGTGTAGGGAAAATGAATTGGATCATTCAATTACCAATCCTCGTGGGATCGACCTCGCACTTACATATGCTATACTACCAAACGGCTCGTGCACTTGCGAGTATCACAAGTTGAGGATGCAGCTGAATCCATTTTGGTGCAGTGAATCCGACACAACAAAACACAAAATAATAAATAAATAAATAAACAGATTTCGAACCCAATCTCCAACTAAGGCAATTCCGAATTTCTTGTTTCTCTTTGCTTTTATTACTGTAATTCTTTCTTCATTTTACTTGTTTATGCATATATTTTGTTGCTAAGTTTGGAAAGTGTTCTCGATTCACGACTGCACAATCCGAAATTTGACTTGAATGCTTCTTTCATTCCATTGCATGTGATTACAAACACAAACTTCAAACAAAAGAGGGCATACATAAACTTCTCAATCACATGTTTCATTTTGCATTCTGAGCCACTTGAGGCATCATGCTAATTTCCTCTCCTGTCTCTTACTTGTAGAACCTGCAAAAGTTCGACATGATCATTATTTCTCTTCTGCAGTGCTTCTACATTCTGGTTGGCACAGGAGAGCCGTTTCTGCAGTCCGCCACCAGAGCTTTCAAGGAGGCCACCTCCTCACTCAGTGCTGCACACTCTCGTGTCCTCGCCAGTAGTCGCATGCCCAGATTGGTAGACGAGACCGCCTGGAGCACAGTGAGATTGTGGGACTCATCCACCGCCATCCTGTCAGACCTACGTGCCACATGCAGATGATCTCCTGGAGTGAGTTTACTGCCAATCAATGTTCCCAGCAGCACTGACCTGTTCGGCATTGCCTCAGAAAGGTTCGGTATTGCCTCAACAAAGTTTGAGGCTGTGCCATGATGATATGTGGAGTTTGGGAAGAGCAGGGGTTGGAGGAGCCCTTATTTGGGCATTTGGTGGTGCAAGTGATAACTCAAGGTTGAGGTCATCAAGGTGAGTGCATGAGGATGCCATTTGTTTTGCTTCTGAATTTTTTGATGTTTTTCCTTAAGTTTGCAGGAAGAAATGCTGGGTATCATCCGCTTGTAGAGGCGTGGTTTAAATAGGCATATGCTGATGAGAGAGAGCCAACACCATTTCGGATTTCCCGGGCATGCTCGACCTAATCGCTTCAAGGGGGAGCACCTTTACTTTCACTTTACTTTACTTTTTTCCGTGTTTTCTTGTGTTTTATGTTTTTGCCCGTTACTTTCATTTTCTAGTGCTTTGTGTTTTTACCTTTCCCTTTCGGCTATCATCTTTGTCTTATTTTAGTTGGGAAGTGTGTTTTCTTTTTCTTCTTCTTTTTCTTTTTCTTTTTTCTTTCTGCAACCTTACTCTTTTATTTCCGAAAAAAGAGAAATAACAAAAACAAAAACCACAAAATAAAATAAAAACACCAATAATGTTGTAGAAATCATTTCTTCTCGGTTGTTGGTGTCTCGACCACTGGAGCTTTGAGTTTGGCCCTCTAGGTCTCCTCTTCCAGGGCTTCACGCACAGCCTCTTGGGGCTCACCACTTGAGCTCTCAAAGATCGCAATTTTAGCTTGAGCGTAACTACTCTCGCGATCTACTTGTTTGCGTTTACCCGGTCGGTCTAGGTCTTCCAGCTGCTTTCGCATGTCGCGAGAATACAACTCTACCATCTTTGTTAGGCTTTTATTCTCATCCCGCAATACTTCTAGCTGGTGTCGATTCACCTCCACTATCCTTGCCCTCTCCCTCTTCAAGCTTTTTATAGCAGTTTGACACTCTTCAACCATACTTCGCTCCGCCGCCAACTGACCTTTCAGCACCTCTACCTCATGGGACTTCGCAAGTAGGCGATGTCCCAAACTTGCGACACATGCTGTACTCTGCACGCTCAGTGCTAGGGCATCACTCGTGACCCGGTTGTCATCCCTTGTCCCGAACACACGTATATCTTTAGGAGTCACTAAATTTCTACCAACTCCAATGGCAACATCGTTGTCCAGGAGTATGAGTCATTGACAGTCACAGGCCCCCTTACGGAGGCAAAGTAGGGTACCCATACTGGTGCCGCTGCTTGGCCCCATGTCTGAGTCGGTGGAGCTAGGTTGAGATCCAAGGAAAAGGTGTAGGAAGAGGCCATTTGATTTCTCACTCTTTTCTTCATCTTTTTTTTTTCTTTTCTTTCTTTATTTTCTCTTTTGTGTGTTTCTGAGTTTGTGTTTTTCACCATTTCTTTTTAGCTTTTTATAGACTTAGTCTGCTAAACCCTAGCCGCACCCTAGCCCTTATGACTTATCTCTATATGTCGCCGCACCCGTTTCCCAACCCCCCTTAATTGCATTTTTACCTTTCACCACCTTCACGTGAAAAAGTCGTTGCACCTTCCTACAAAACCAATAATTCTGGCTTTGGGGATGTGAAAGTGGCCTCTGCGCGCTGACACGTCCCTCACCTCTTTTTGCCCGTGACGTATCAGTAAACGAGACATCCGGCCCCCTTCTCTCTTTTCAGAAATCTCGTTCCTTGCGCTTCCTGACAACGCTTCTTTGTTTTCTTTAATTTTTTAATAATAATAATAATAAATAACAATAATAATAAAAGAAGTGTTTGGGCTTTCGTTTGGGTTGGGTTTTAAAATTGTTTTGGACGTTCTCATGGGCTGGATTTCTGCATGCGTAGAACTGTTGTTAGGGCTTACTGTGTTATTTGGTTTGATTTTGTTCCGTTTGTTTTTGTTTTGTTTTTGCAACTAAATTGTAGTTTTAATTCTTGTTTGTTCTTTTATGTAAATCCCTTTCATTTCTTATTATAACTTTACTAATGCCTAAATTCTTCAACATTGAGGACAATGTTTGATTTAGGTTTGGGGGTAAGGTCTAGAAGTTTTGTTTTTAAATTTTTAGGGTAGTTTTGTTTTTATTTTTATTTTATTTCAAAAAAAAAAAATGGTGTTATCTCTAGATTTTTATGCTTACTATCATCAAATCAGATTTAACACTCATGAATGATTTTTACGATTGGAAACATATGATTAAATTTTAAACCCATAATTTTAGTTTTTTCACTTATTTCTATTTAGTGGATAATTCATGAGTTATACTTTGAACTCTCACATGCACATCAACACTTTAGTGAGAATGAAAGAAAAGATCAATTATAGTTAACTTTGTTGTTTTAAGTAGAGTTAGATGACATTGCTCTTGATTGACCTTGGCGTAAATAAATAAATAAATAAATAAATAAAATAATAATAATGATGTTAATTTATCCAGAGTTTTACTTAGTAACCGGGCCTCTTGCCTAAACAGCAGCGAGTATTCGCGTCAAACGGTAAAGTTTTGAGGTAAATACATTTTGTGACTAATTTAGTTCTGTAGCCTTTTTAACTCGAGTTAATAAGCCCTTAGGGGTGTTTCTACACCTAATGCCTTAAAACCTTTGGTTTGAGAGTCGTTGGCCTAAATCTCGCTACATGGGTTAATTAGAAAGCTTAATGGAACTAAACATTGCACAGTCACATTCAAAAAAAAAAAAAAAAAAAAAAAAGAGAAGAAGAAGTATATAAATGCCTTGGTTAGTTATTTGCACTGAATTTTGATAATGATTGAAATAATTAGGTTACTGTGATTGAAATTGACTTTTGTCTCTAAAATGTGTTGGTTTACTTAAACACCAAAGGAAACAAATGAAAAATTTACTAAATGATTATAAGTGATCAAGACTTTATGTGGGGATTAATTTGAAGCGTGTTTGCTCTTTTAAAAAATTGTTCATGAATTTTCAATCCAGATAGCTTTGATGATGGTTAAGCATTTGTTTAAATTTTCAATTTTGTTGTAGCATAAATTTTTTAATCTCTCATTTTGATGTTTGTGGGTATCATCACTGAAAGCCCTCACGAGACTATACTCGTCCACTAGGGTAACCTAGGGGTTTAAAGGCTTGTTGCATATGCTAAATGCAATCGAGATCCCTGCGAAAGTGGTTTAGTTTTCTTTTCTACTTAGTTTTTATTTTCTTTTGCTCGAGGACTAGCAAAATATAGGTTTGGGGGTATTTGATGAGCACAAAATAAATACAAGTTTTATCCTTAAATTTATATTTGTTAGTATTTTCTTTTGTATTATGTAAATTTATTGGAGTATTTGTATTGGCTATTCCAATCTTTGTTTTTGTATTTAATGAGTGGTTGTATGTAGATATTAAGTGTCTTCCACCAATGACATGAGGAGGAGGAGGAATAAGCAATGTGTTGCAAAAAGAGAGAAAGAACTCAATTTGGATTTGATGACTTTGCCTTTTACAGCTCATGCTGTACAGTCCATTTGCAGACCTGAAAAACGAATTTTCCCATGCTCAAATGAATAAATATCCTTCATGACACTTGTTCAATAAGATGTCGACTAAAACATATCCAAAAATTGGAATAATTGGATAAAAAATCAATCCACAGGCTGTCAAACACCAAGACAGGTTCATGACTTTGCCCTTTTACAGCTCATGCTGTACAGTCCATTGCAGACCTGAAAAATGAATTTTCCCATGCTGAAATGAATAAATATGACACTTGTTCAATAAGATGTCGACTAAAACATATCCAAAAATTGGAGCAATTGGATAAAAACTCAATCCACAGGCTGTCACACACCAAGACGGGTTCTAGAAGACAGTTTGCATATGCAGCTGGAATGAAAGGGACTTCATGCTTCTATAAATAGGCAACAACTCAATAGAGAAAGTGTGGAGAAATTCAGGAAAAACACAGCAGAAGGCAAGAGAGAGAGAGAGAAAGAGTGAGGAAGAAAGAGAACAATGATGGAAAGGAAAGAACCAAGAGCTAACAACTCTTTTAAACTTGTTCTTCCTTTCCTAGTTCTCATATAAATTATGTATTTTAATTTCTTTGTTTTGTTTTACATTCTTAATTATGTCTAGCTAAAATACTTAACTAAGGTTGGATGAAACACCATTATTAAATAAAGTTCTAGTTTTTATCTTCAATTCTCAAATATTGTGGTGTTCAATTATTATAATTTTCACTTCACATGATTAATAGATTAATCTTCTTTTCACCACTTCTATTATGTATTGTGACATATAACATGTATTTGTGGTAGTTAAGAGTTTGGATTAATCTATTAATTCATCCTTGATTTATATTTCTAGTTTACAAATTTCTTTGATATTTTGTTATTCAAATAAACTTTTTCACATAGGATGCTTAGGAAACTTTGATCCTTTGTAGTTAAATAATTTTGTTTACATATTATGCTTAGAATTTGTACTTATGAAGGGAAGGAAAATTTACTTATGATTTAAAATACAAGCTTAATTGATAAATCTTGAGAAAGCAGTAGATTGATTTCTAAATTGCTACTCCATGGGAATTGAAAGATAAATAATTAGGATCTTATGGAATAATGGTGTGGATTCTAATACCTTAGTTATTTTTTCTCATAAATTTAAATCTTAATTTCAGTTTATTGTCATTTCCATATTTGTTTCATGCTTTATTTAATTTTCTTTATCAACAAACAAATCACCATTTGAATCAACTAGGTTGGCAATGAAATTAACTTGGGTATAATTGGTTTTCTATCTTTACACGCAATCCCTTGGGTACGATCTCGCTCTTACACGCTTATGCTATATTCGATTCGTGCGCTTGCGAGTTTATAAATTTTAAAAGACACCGCTTTTGGTGACAACAGATGCAATGACCAAGTGGCATCCTCAGCTTTTAAGAAAGGCTTGCCAACCAAACATGAGCTATACCGTGAGCTGGCCATAACTCCAAGCCAAACCTTGGCAGAGGTCTTCGCGACGGCAGAGCGCTACGCACTTTGGGACGATGATCGTATTGCGGCGAAGAAAGCCAACAAGCAAGCTAATCACCCGACAAGGCAGGCAAGCCAAAAAAGGAACAAGTTCGAGCCCAAAGTCAGAGACAAGCGCAGGTCGCGATCCCAAGAGGGAGGCTCAGAAACAGGAACCTTCACTGAATTCACTATCCCGATCCACTAGATCCTAGCACAAGTGAAGGACAGGCCGTGGGTGAGGAGACCGCCGCCCCTGAGGGGAAACCCGTCTAAGAGAGATGCCAGTAAGTCCTGCGCATTCCATGGGGAGCATGGTCATTACACGAACAACTGCAACACCTGGAAAAGGCACCTTGAGGAGTTGGTCAGAGACGACCATTGCACAGAATTCGTCGCAAAGAAGGCCATCCAGCGGATCGAGGATCGTGATGCAGCTGTCAAGGAACCTCCCCAAAAGGTCATAACGATCAACACCATTCTAGCTGACTCCCAAGAGTCCGGGCTGACCATCAAGGAGCGCAAGAGAAAGGTCGCGCAGGCGACTTATATCTCCCAAGTCCTAACTAGCGATCCAGTCATTGAAGATTCACCCATCATCGGCTTTCAAAAGAATGACTTGATCGGACTCGATCTACCACATAATGATGCCCTAGTTATCTGCATCCAAATTGAACAAGCTGTGATCGAGCGAGTTCATGTGGATGAGGGAAGCGCAGCCAACATCCTGCAACTATCCGTTATCCAACAGATGGGATTGGAGCCCAAGATCAACAAACTTGCTAGGTCCCTCACCGGCTTCAATGGAGCCACATCGATCACTGTTGGAACGATTGACCTCGACATCCACTCCCCCCCGGTGGTCTGCTCGCAAACCTTTATGGTCATCGACGAGATCTCCCCATACAACAGAATCTTAGGCAGACTGTGGATCAACAAGATAGAAGCCGTCACATCTGCTTTACACCAGAAGATCCGCTACCCCATCCCTGGAGGCGGTATCGGGCAGATGGACAGTGACCAAGCCATGGCAAGGAGATGCACAGCCCAAGGGCTCAAGAAGAGCAAACAGCTGCAGTTCACACCGGAATGCAGGCCACCGACGTGGCAGGAAACACCCCCAGCGACGGCGGTAAGCCCGGACGGGAAGGGAGTTGCTACCTGGGAAATAGCAATTAAGGAGCCAGGATCAGGCGAGGGAATCCGCCCGGAAGACTCCCCTAAAAAGGGTTGGAAGCCTGAGGATGACGTTGAGTTAGTACCCCCTGATCCTGGCCCCCGCCAGACAAAGAAGCGCAGATCGGCTCGCGCTAGAATCCAAATAAGAAGGATCGAGACGAAGGAATCCACCCGGAAGGCTCCCTTGAACAAGGTTGGAAGCCTGAGGAAGACGTTGAGTTAGTACCAATTGATCCTGACTAGCCGGGCAGAAAGCGCGGATCGGCTCGCGCCTAAGCCTAGACGAGAAGGTGAAGCTGACCACCTTCCTCCAAAGAAACAAAGATATGTTCGCGTGGTCGCCATCTGACATGCCTGGCATCGACCCGAACATCATCTGCCACCGACTCCATGTCAACCCTCCCAGCAAACCCGTGGTGCAGAAGAGACGCAACTTCGCTCCCGAGCGAGTCGCGATCATTGAAGCCGAGATCGATAAGCTTCTAGCTGCCGGCTTCATTGAAGAGGTCTCCTACACAGAATGGCTGGCCAACGTTGTACTATGGCGAAACAAGAAAATGGCAAATGGAGAGTTTGTGTCGATTACACCGATCTCAACCAAGCTTGCCCTAAAGACAACTTCCCATTGCCCAGAATCGACCAGCTCGTGGATTCAACTTCCGGCAATCAGCTGCTCAGCTTCATGGACGCCTACTCGGCTATAATCAAATCCTAATGTACGAGGATGACAAGGCGAAGACTTCTTTTATCATAGAGAGAGGGACCTACTGCTACAAGGTCATGCCTTTTGGGCTGAAGAACGCAGGAGCAACCTACCAAAGGCTCGTGAATAAAATTTTCAAGGAGCAGATTGGTAAAACCATGGAAGTCTACGTGGATGACATGTTGGTCAAAGCCCCTAAGCGAGCAGACCACATCAAGAACCTCACTGAGGCGTTCAGCCTGCTCCGCTAGTATCGCATGAAGTTGAATCCAAGTAAATGCACGTTCAGTGTATCGTCCGGTTCGATCCTGGGATACCTAGTAACTCAACGAGGTATCGAGGCGCACCCACGCCAAAACAAGGCCATTCTCGAGATGAAGTCATCTTCAACAGTAAAGGAAATACAAAGTCTGACGGGCAAAGCAGCGGCCCTCAACCGATTCCTCTCAAGATCCACTGACAAGTGCAGACCATTCTTCAAGGCTTTAAAGAAGGGGCAAAGAGATAAATGGGACGAGGAGTGCGAAGAAGCTTTCCAAAATCTGAAGATTTCCTCACCAAGGAAGCACCCAAGGATGATCTTGTACCTTGACAAAGTCCAAGAGCTGTTGAAGGCGTTTCCTACCTTCACCATCCAACAAGTGCCTCGAGCGGAGAATGCGCACGCGACGCACTAGCAAGCTTAGGATCAGCACTTGATACCCAGTTCAGACGCTCCATTCGGGTCGAGCACCTTGATCGGCCAAGCATAAAAGAGGCAGAGCAGCCAAACTTGATGCAGATCGACGAGGATCGTAGCTGGCAAGACCCCATCATCGATTACTTAGTTAATGAAAACTTACCCAAGGACAAGTCCGAGGCCAGGAAAATCAAACAGAAGGCTGCGAGATACTATATAAAAGGTGACTTGCTTGTTCACAGATCATATTCCGGCCCTCATCTTACTTGCATCAAGTACCCGCAAACGCTCGAGGTCCTCTGCAAAATACATGACGGCGAATGTGGAAATCATGCTGGGGGCAGATCGCTTGCCCAGAAGGCTCTCGCATAGGCTACTTTTGGCCTACCATGCGCCAAGACTCCACTGAATATGCTCGAAGATGTGATCGATGCCAACGCTATAAGCCCATCCCCAGCTTGCCAGCCGAAGAGTACCATCCGCGGAACAGCCCATGGCCATTCATGCAGTGGGCCATCGACTTGGTAGGATCTATGCCAACGGCACCAGCCCAGAAGGAGATGATGATCATGGCCACTGATTACTTCACCAAATGGATCGAGGCCGAGGCTTTATCATCTACCAAGGAAGCAGACGTCGAACGGTTCATTTGGAAGAACATCATCTGCCGATTTGGTTGCCCGCGAATCGATAGTCACCGATAATGGTACGCAGTTCGTGGGCAACAGATCACAGCATTCTTTGCGAAGTATGGCATCAAACAGCACCTATCAACTCCCAGATACCCGCAAGGCAATGGCCAAGCAGAGGCATCCAACAAGATTGTGCTGGACTGCTGAAGAAAAGACTGGAAGGCACAGAAGGGAAATGGGTCGACGGCTACCAGGAGTCCTGTGGGCTTATCGCACGACCAAAAGGAGATCAACCGGGCGAGACACCATTTTCTCTAGCCTATGGGACAGAAGCAATCATCCCCCCACACATCACAGTCCCCTCCATGAGCATTGAGGTGGGCAGTCTTGACCAAAACTGCAAGCAAATGAAAGTCAATCTTGTTCAAGTAGCAGCCTACCAGGAGCAGCTCGCGTCCTACTACAATAAGAAGGCCAAGATTAGACAGTTTCGACCTGGGGACCTTGTGCTCAGAAAGAGCTTCATCACAGCTCCAAGGCAAGGGTCAAAGAAGGTGAAGCCCAACTGGGAGGGCCCCTACGTGATCAGCCGACCCGAGGGCGAGAGGAAGTTACACCCTCGACACTCTAGAAAGGAAAGAAATTCCAAGACAATGGAATGCACACCACCTTCGGAGATACTATCCATGAAGCCCTTCGTTCACCAGCTGGGCTCCTGGCAGGCGACGAGCCTCCACTTACTGCCATTGAAGACAAACTGCTTTCGATGTTATCTATGTTGTTCATTTCTTTTATTTAATAAAGCGATGTAGCCACACCAACATCAATACAAGAACAAGCTTTTCAATGAAGTATTTTTTTCGAGCATTATGTCCCACAAACATACACATGCAGGCGACAAGCCTTATCTCCATTGAAGGCAAGCTACTTCTCGAGTACAAACTTCATGGAGTTCTTTTTTAGCGCTATGTCCCCGACATACACTAGCAGGCGGCAAGCCTTATCTCCATTGAAGGCAAGCTACTTCTCGAGTACAAACTTCATGGAGTCCTTTTTTAGCGCTATGTCCCCGACATACGCTAGCAGGCGGCAAGCCTTATCTCCATTGAAGGCAAGCTACTTCTCGAGTAAAAACTTCATGGAGTTCTTTTTTAGCGCTATGTCCCTGACATACGCTAGCAGGCGACAAGCCTTACCTCCATTGCAGGCAAGCTACTTCTCGAGTACAAACTCAATGGAAACTCTTTCGAGCACTGTGTCACCGACACACGCCCGGAGGCAATAAGCCTTACCTCCACTGAAGGCAAGCTACTTCTCGAGTACAAACTTCATGGAGTCCTTTTTAGCGCTATGTCCCCGACATACGCTAGCAGGCGACAAGCCTCACCTCCACTGAAGGCAAGCTACTTCTCGAGTACAAACTTCATGGAGCCTTTTTCAAGCGCTATGTCCCTGACATACACACACAGGCTACAAGTCTTACCTCCATTGTAGACAAGCTACTTCTCTAGTACAAACTCAATGGAGTCTCTTTCAAGCGCTATGTCTTCGGACATACACTTACAAGATACAATGAGAATTGAAGTTTGAAAGACAACTGAAAATTCCATTACAAAGCTGCCAACCAGCCAAGTTCAACAAGAAATGAGCTTATTCTGCTCAACCGGCATCATCTGCTCGGCAGCCCCAGCTGCCTCCTCCTCCACATCTGCCCTAATCTCATCAGTCGCGCCACCTTTGGTGTCGTCTTCCTCCGTTGCAGCTTCATCGGCTACCCGCTCTTCAACTTCTTCTACATCCACAGCATTGATCCGCTCACTTTGAGCAGGGGGCAAGTCAAGATAGAGCTGCTCACCATCTTCATGTTCGAGAGGGCAACAAGGAGAAGCACTGTTCCTACAGTCCAAGTATCCCAACTTGTATTCATTAGCAGCAATTTCATGCTTGGATGTCTCCGTGGCTTCAACATGAGTGTCAAACTTGACCAGCAGAGCTTACCTCAACTGAAGGACTTTTTGCTCGAGCAAAATGACTCTTTACCTCTCTTGACTGCAACTTGCTACATTGAGCTAGCTCCGCGCTTGACTGTCGTGGCTTTAGAGACGAGTCATGATTGCTAAACGGAGGCATAGTCCTCTCAGTTTGATCCTCGGATTGGTGTAGGCGACCCAAACCCTGCTTCTCTCCAGCCTCTTTATAAGACGAGGCAGGAGCAACTCTCATAAGGACCTTCTCAATAGACAAGACCCTCCTTGAGGAAGACTTTCTCGTGGCAGAAGAAGGTCTCAGCTGCTTTCGCTGTGGAGACGTATTCCTTGGTCATGAGACTGCGACTTCATCGTGGGCAGATCTCCTGCTAGCCTTCCTCTCCTCAAGGAGCTCGATCGAGGACTCCTCTTGCTCAGCTGGCAGATCACTGAGGTCCGAGCCATGCAGCTTCTATCTTTCAACATCTTCAATAGGAGGCAGACCATCGACCTCCTTCTCGATGTTCGCTCAGGAACCAGCGCCATTCATTAAACCGAACAGAGATGTTCAGAGCTTGCTGAACCTTGGACGAGTTCGGGTCGAGATCGAGCTTCTTGCAGATGTCATCCTCTCAAGCAGAAGATGGAAGTCAGTTCAGAGACACAACAAAGTTTCAGAGAAGCTATAGCAGATCAAAGAAGTACAACTTACCATCACAGTAGATGTGAGGAACGAGTGGACCGCCGCCATACATGATCGTCTTGACTCAGACTGTCCACTAGTTCATGGCACAAAAAAAATTGAAGCAGTTTGGACCAACCCCAGGAACTAAGCTGGCCCGAACGGCCACCCGCTCTGCAGGAGGCCAGTGCGCCTCCAGCCCAGTTCCAGCTAGACTGCCCAAGTCAAAGACCTCTCCACTCAGGAGCCCAAATCCAGGAAGGAAGCCCAGTTACAGCTGGACAGCCCAACAGATAATTCACATCTCCTACATGCCACCGCGCGCCATGCAGGAAGCTGGGGGGCATTTGTGGGAACCGAATTAAATCACCTTAGGTCAAATAATTCCTTCCATTTGGGGATTATTTGACCTGATTGGGAGTTACTCAATTTAATTGGGGGTTACTCAATTAAATTGAGAGTTACCTAATTAAAATTGGGATTGATTTGATTCCTACCCTGATTAGGGATTTGATTTAAATCAATTAAATCAAATCCCTAATTAATCAAATCTCACCTAATTGGGGAGGAATAATTCCTTTCCATCTACGGAATTATTCCTCTGAAACCCTAGCCTCCGAGGCTCCTATAAATACCTAGCTACACACAAGGGTTAAGGTACGTCTAAATTCCTCCTGAAACTCTCCAGAAATTATCATTCACAAACCCTAGCCACCATATTCCTTCTCTCTCTCACACAAGGCTCTGGCCACCACACACGGCTCTGGCCACCCGGTTTTCCTTGAAATACCCAACCTAACTTAGGCATCGGAGGGCCTTTGGCCAACACCCCCCGGGTGTGGTCCTTTAACTCCAATCTATTTTGCAGGGAGAAGGAAACGGCGACGTAGGAAGAGGAATCTCAATCTAATATTCTCGTGGGACGAAATTTGCTCCCACAAAATCCATACAGATAAAGAAAAACTTGTTAGTCAAGCGGTTTATATATCCTAAGCAATACTTTCCAAAAAATTTCAAAACTCATATATAGCCAAGAATTTCATGGTATGAAATCAAACTCTTATTCAACACCAATGCCACAAATGAAATTCGAAATCCATGAATCTTAATTAATGAACCCAAAAGCATTTCCAAATCATATCTCAAATTAATAAATCTTAATAAGCACTCTAGAGTTTTGTTTGAACCAAAACATGCAAGAAGAAATCATTAGCAAGTATGCATTAAAACTCACACTCAAAACCCCGAGCGTATACTAACACCTTACTTTGAAACAAGAAAGAAAGAATAAAAACCATAAATCAATCAAAACAACTCTTAAGATAGAAACCCGAGCATAAACTTCATCACCAACAAAATGATATTGATTGATTAGTGATGTGGTTGTAGTGAGATACGAGTGAATGGAAAGGAGAAAACAAAGGATCAATTCCACTTTAAAGAGACACGCTATAAAAATAGACCAGTTTATGAAACTTATTATCTGGATGGGAATCAAGAACAAGAAAACTCAAAGTTAGAAATATTTAAAAAAAAAATTAAAAAATTAATACATAGGATACATACACTAAAAGAATTGTGCATATAATTTGACTTTTAATCAAACCATTGTGCACTAAATGGGGAACTGGCTTAGATTACTTCTTTTCTATGCCTGAATGAAGAGGACTTAAATATTCTACTTTTGTGCGCTAGATCTAGTAAGGTCTAGATCTAGCAAAGAGATAGCACTGATTAGGCTAAAATGCGCTGATTGTGGCTGGAAAACCCCTGATCAGGCTAAAAAACTTTGCAGGATGTTTTTGGATTTTGTAGTCCCATGAGCATAGAAATGAATTAAAACAAGAAGAGCAAGCTTTATCAACTCAAATGTAATCAAAGGACAATAAATGAACTTGAAGATCTCTCCATTCAATCCATTATAAGTGAAAATCCAAGTAAGTACAACTATAAAGTTAACAAACTAATGAACTCGTAAGTAAATGCATAAATGAATGAACTGATTTTTGCACTGTTGATGATGGTTTATCTAGGTACGGGTTCACTTTTCTTCAACAAGTTGGCGTGGTAGAGACTCACACTTCAAATCACATTTATTGTGGTTGCTCAGCCTTTCCCTTTGGGTAGTCGCGCCTTTACCCTAGTAAAAATATCTTTTGAATTTGGAACTACGAATTGTTTGAAAATTCAAAGCCATTAGGCCAGTTTTAAGCTTTGGGCTTTACTTCTATGCTCTAATTTGTGAACCTAAGTTACCCTTGACCCACAAAATCCCTTTGGGCTATAAATATGAGACCTCATCATTCTCTATACACATAGAAGATACTGTGTGCACTAGTCTTGGAGGAATATCAATGCCGAATTGATACTCCTATGACCAGGAACATTTAGGATTAGGGACCATGATAAGTCTCAATGGATGCAATCTCATTACATAGTTCTCCTGTCCACTTATAGATTCTTAGGACTATAGTTGTTACAAAAGATGTCCTTAACATTAGTTATCACATAATTAGTTGGTTTTAAAGGCATACTACTAACAACCCGATGTATGAGGCACTGTAACACCTCGCCCCAAAAATCACTGTTCGATTGATTATTTAACTATGAATTAACAATTTTACCCCTGGGGGTGTTCACCCGTTTTGATTTGTTTCTTGTGATAGTAGGGCAAAGTTCCCAATTGCCTTGAAAACCATTGATTGGTCAACAAGTCAACTTTCTTTCATGTGCGAGCGTGCCACTGCTAGTAATGAAGATCCTAGTAGACTTTTTAAAAAAAATAGATAACTTGCGCCCCAAGTTACTGATTTTTGAAACAAACGATTGTGAATTTGGGTGAGGAATATCTCCCAAGTAAGTTCTTTTCTTGCCTTAGACTGGTGAGGACTTCACAATTTTTCTCAGGACAAAAACTGGTAGTTCCTGGCCAGAATAAATGATAAGAGAGTGATATGTTTTTAGACAAAACTCCCTTTTACAAAGCAAAAAAAGGAAAAACTGACTGTGAAAAGACAAGAAGAAGATTGCGCTTCCATTTCTGCTCGCAGATGCTTCTGATTTGGGCTGGATTGGGTATGCCTTGCTGGACTGGACTTTCAACAACTTCAATTGCTAGGCTTCAATTGCAAATCGATACCAAAGCTTGAGTTTGGCAGAGCTTTAATCTATTTCAAGCCCTGGAAGGCTTTTGTGTGGGCAGAAGCTGGGAGTTCTTCAGCCCTGAAAGGGCAGAAGTGGCTGGACTTGAGCTGGAACTATGCTGTGATGCCTGTTCTGCTTAGTCAGGGCTCTCTATAAATTTGTTGAGGTTTTCATATTTGTAAAAAAAAAAAAACCAAATTCTGCTTGCTTTGGCTTTGCTAAACCAAATTTGTAACGAGAAAAATCTCGTTTTGAATGACTTTCTTCTAAGTATGAAAACTAGCCGTTTTGACTTGTAACTGGCTTCCTAGTGACTTAGCTGGTTTTGGTTACTTCAATTTGCTTGAAGGCTCTCTAGGATCAAGTAATCATTTTGAGTGTTTGTCTTTTGATTGATTTTTTTGGTTGTTTGATTGATTCCTTCTCTGTTCACTCCTCCTTGTATTTATAAGAAATGTTTTAGGGAGCGGGAATTTTGATTCTTTTAATAATGGGCGGCAAATAATCTCAAAATATCTTCAGTTTTAAAAGGAAAAGAAAGGGAATTCTATCCATTTCTGGTAGTTAGGCCCTCAATGATCATTACCTGGGAAGTCACTTCCTGCATTTTGATGTGGTGCCATACCTTCTTTTTCCAATATAACTGTTTTTCAAACCTTGATGGTGAGTGTGATTTTCTATTTCAGCAACTCCTTGTTTCTTGCTTATCTTTGTTTTAGAGAACACAGTCTCCGCATCCTTTGAGAATAGTGCCTGTCGAATTTTCTATATATATATATAAATTATATATATAAAAGGGTTTTGATCTTTCTTTGTCTGTACAAGGCTGGAGAAATTTTCTGCAGGCATGTATTCATGAATTCCTGTAACTTCTTTCTGTGACTTGAGTTGCAATTTTTGACTTTTCAAAGTCACGTAAGTCACGTGAGCATGTTTCTTCTTTGGGGCTTCTCTCTTCCTTCTTCAATTCTACAAACTGCCAAGCCCATTTTTGGTTTCAGGCTCAGTTTGGGTTTTTTTAGGCCCAGGCTATTTATGCGGTTTTAGTATTTTTGGGCTTCCTCCGTTGGGCTCGAATGCACAGTCTAGGCCTGATTCTCTTTGGTGGTCGTTTAAAATGGTCGTGGGCTTTTTTGACTTTGGACTGGGCGTGCCAAATTCAGGCCCAAACAGGGGGTAGGGTCACTTTAGTCAATTCTCAATATGGAAGGATTTGAGTGGCTTCATTTCATAGAGCTCCCCATCATGAGTTCATAGACATGTAGTGGGCTCAAATCAGAGTTATAACTAAGAAGTTGTGGTCAATGCAAGTGCAGCAGGTACAATCGTAAATTTCTCGAAGTTGGGTTTTACAATACTGTCAGCCTCTCTGTCTCTTTATCTCTCTCTGTCTCCCTCTCTCTCCGACGACTTTCTCTCTCTACGCGCGTAGGAGCAAATTTTCGACGGCGATTCTTGGTCGCCATCCGGTGTCCGATTTCAAAAGTTTCATATCGATGTCCTATATCTAACCCACCCTTTTCCCAGCTCAAAAACCCAAGGAAATTAAACTGGAATGATTAGAAGTTCGGGTGATTTTCGAAGTTTCCGACATCGTTTCCAGCGGCTTTTTTCGTCGATCCAGGTATGAATCTTCATCCCCTCCACGTGCTCTAGCTGTCTATGCCGGTATCTTGGATCAATTTTGAGGTTTTACAGATCGTTCAATATACCCATTTTACCCTACGGTTTCGGCTAGTTTTTGGCCGTGATCCAAGAACAAAAATTCATCCCCTAGTTAGTCTGAATCTATTGGCAAAGGTATTGGCCGGTAGTTTGGAGATTTTCATAGCTGGAAAATTTCTCAAGACACTCATCGCTGCCGGCGGTGGGTGGCGCGCGCGTGGGCCATTGTGTGGTGATCCATTGCGTTCTAAATCGTTCTCCTTGTCCTCCTGAGTACGACGGTATGCTCGGATTTGGATTTGATTATCGTTTGATAGTCAAATGGATATTGCACCTATTATGCGTTATCCGAGTTCGATAGGTTCGGACCGTTCGATCGATCCCATTTTCAAATATATTGTTCTCTATACCTCTAGAATCGTGTAGGAACTCGTTCATAAAGAATTAGAGTCCGGATACACCGAGTCAATGATTCTAAGTTTAGGCGAAACAATCGTTGTCCGATCATGCGATTGGCTTAGATCTGACCGCTCTATCGAGATCAAACTTTCCGGACTTGTTTAGTAAACTTTGTTAGTTTGATTTCAATTGAGTGGCCGAATCTAAGCCAATCACAAGACCTGATATTGATCATTTCGCCTAAACATATAATCATTGACTCAGAGTATCCGGAACTCCGATTATTCGAATCAACGAGTTCCTACACGATTCTAGAGGTATAGAGAACAATTTATTTGAAATGGGATCCATTCGAATGGTTCTAACCTATCGAACTCGAATATCGCATAATAGGTTCAATATCCGTTCGACTGTCAAACGATCAAACTAAATCCAAATCCGGGCATACCATCGTACTCAGGACGACAAGTGGAACAATTTAGAACACAATAGGCGCCACATAGTGGCCCACGCGCAGCCACTTACTGCCTGGCATTCGATTAGTATCTTGAGAGATTTTCTGGCAATGGAAAATCTCCAAACCACCAGCCAATACCTTTGCCAACATATTTAGACTAACTAGGGGATCAACTTTTGTTCTTGGACCACGGCCAAAAATTAGTCAAAACTAGCCAAATCAAAGCCAAAACCGTCCACCAAAATGGGTAAATTGAACGATCTGTAAAACCTCAACATTGATCCAAAACACCAGCATAGAGAGCTAGAGCACGTGAAGAGAATAAAAATTCATACCTGGATCGACAAAAACAACTGTCGGAATTGCCGAAAACAACGTCAAAACTTTGAAAATCACTCGTACTACAATTATAGCCTCAGGCCTTTCATAACAAATAAAATGTTCTGCCAGTAGCAACAAATTCAAAGATATAACACAAATACATTCTTAGATTTCAAAATGATTTAACTGAACCACTTTTTAATCACTAGGTCTCGTGGCTACACATGTACCATTAGGTTGCCTACGTACCCTTACCTGAGGGATCAAGCCACACGTAGTTCTTTCACTTTTTATATTGCACTTGTTATACTTATACAGAAACCAAACATATTTATTTATATTTATATAATAATTCATACGTTTGCATAAAAGCTTCACACCAGTTTAAAACAAAATAAAATGAACATTTCTCTTCCACCCAGGTCTGCCTATCATTATCCGGTGCCTATCATTATCCGTCAATTCCTCGTGTCACTGTCCATGACACATTCTCGTAGGTCTCGGTAACACAAGAGTCGACCCGAGCCGCAATCCTCACAGAACTCATGGGACATTTAGTCAACTTGATTTGCAATCCTCGAAATAGTTCATACTCAAAACATATGTAAGTCACTTGTTGAATTTCCTCTAGTTCATAAATCAATTTATATATAATTTATATGTTATTGGCTTAAATTATATATATATATATATATATATATATATATATAACGTAATAATAAAAGATAGAGATAGAAATATAGAATAAAGTAAAAATAGAAAGAAGAAAAAAATAGAACCACTAAGCTCCGAAGACACTTTTATCCTTGCTTCGAAACTCACGTAAGACTTAGGTATAAATATATATATAAATATATATATTATATACATATACATTCATCTTCCACTTGTAAAACAACTTTGTCGCTTAAGAAAATAATGGTAATTGTATAAAATCCTCCATTTTAATTTAAAAGCATCTCAAAACTTAAATTCTCTCAACCTAGGTGTACCCCCATTCCTAATTCTGTCAATTCCATTATTATCGTCAATTCCATTATTATTTTGTCAATTCCAAATATTTCTTCAATTCCATCCTCGCAGGCCTCGGAGACACCAAATCAACCCGAGCCACGTTCCTCACAAGTCTCAGGAGACCATCAGTCAACCTAAGCCGTATTCCTCGCACCTCACGGTTCAGGCGTCCCCGAACTCGTGGGGCATTATTTATGAATGACAATTGTTTCACGACAACTGGGGGGTACTCCTATGGTGGGTTTGAAAACAAAATCATATCTGAAACTTATCTTGAGATTCCTCTTATTTCACAAAATATTTAGATAGTTAGCTAATTTATTAATTATGGCAAAATCCCATTAACGAACCATTCCGAAACTAAAATAATAATCTTTAAGAGTAATGGATAACTAAATGAGTAAATAAATGAATAAATAAATAACTAAATACATAATTCATTACCCACTGCCCTTAGAGATCTCATCCTTTCCTTTAATGCATAGTTTTCAGATCTAGATATAACATTTAGAAGCACCGTCAAACACTATAATAAAACCTCAAAATTGAACTAATGAAAATACATACCATTAGCGATCTAAAACACATGATTATATAAATATCAATTATCTGAAATTATATCTAGTATGTATATCCCTTCCGTAATCACATAAATCCATGAAATGATCCGTATAACTCAATTTTCGGTCAGGACTTGTCTGCATGGTCATTCTAACACTTCTCAAGGGATATAACTACCTCGGAAGGTTAACAATCAACTGAGGGGTCAAACTGCTTAAACTTGGCCAACTGGGCCCGTGGGACCCACGACCTCCGATTTTTCGATCAGGAGTTCCTATAGGTTCCACATATTTTAATAACTACGTTCCTATAGGTTTGATCATACGGTTATAATTAAGTTAAACTTTGAATTATTGAATTGGAGTATCCGGGACTTCGATTCACAATCTGCGAAATCCTATACGATACTAGGAATGCCTGGATCAACATATATTAAATGCAAGATGATCCAAAGGTTCAAACCTATTGAACCTAGATAACGCACAATAGGTGAAATCCGTTCGAGACTCAAACGACGTCTGAATTGGAATCTGAGCACACTTACGCGCTCGTGACAACAAGGGGATCGCATCGGGACACAATACCCCTTTGTTACAATGCCGTGCCGGCAGCGCGTGGGTGTCCAAAGCGATACCACTCGCCGGAAAATCTCAAAATTAAGGGCTAAGATTCCTACCCTAGGTTCATGACATCGATTGGAGCCACTTTTGTTCTTGGACTTACCCCGAAAAACAAGTGGTTGGAATCGCGATTTCAAAATCGCCCAAACTCTAGCTCGAAAATTAACCTACCTAAGCTAGAAATTTCTCAAATCCTACCCAACCATCAGCTAGAGCATGAAAAATAGGTGGAAATTCATACCTCATTCATCAAATTTGGTGGCCGAAGGAGGGAGAACGACGGCCGAGACTTCTCTATCAAAACCGATGATTCTGAGTTTGATTCCGGCGGGTCTGGCTATTCCAGGGGCGGGGGCTGGCTGAGAAAGGAAGAGGAAGGGATGGCGGCTCGATCCAGTTCGTTCCCGTGGCCAGTCGTGAGCCTAGGCGGCAGTGATGGAGGCTGGAAGGAGCGGTTGGGCAAAAGCGAAAGGGCGGGGGGTTCTGGTAGTGGGGAGAGAGAGAGAGAGAGAGAGAGAGAGAGAGAGAGAGAGAGAGAGAGAAGAAATTGATTTTTAAAAATATTTTTCGAAAATATTATGATTCTGCCACTGGTACATTCTTGATCGTAACATCTTCGTTACGACTCCAATTCGAGCACACTACGTGTTTACGGACTCATCTCAATGTGCCCTACGCAACGGTCCAATTGGAATTTCCAAATTCCTTCCCAAAATTAAAATGACCTTTTTGCCCCTTTTATATTAAATAATATTTTAATTTTCAAAAACCCTAATTCATTCAAATCATTTTATTTTATTGTTTATTTCAATTTATTTGCTCATTTAAAATTATTTCCACTTATTTTAATTATTTAATTTTCCCCGAATAAAAAGTTAACTCTTAAATCAATTTAAATATTCCTGGGGTCAATTTTTTTTTCTTGAATAATTTAATATTTAACTATTAATTTAGGACAGGTTGTTACAGACCCTACCCTCAAGGGAAAAATTGTAGATTCACAATTAAATAATCAATTGAACAGTAATTTTTGGGACGTTGTATTACACCATCACTTCCAATTTATCGAGTTTGGTGGCCTACCAGCCATATCAACCATCTTAATCAATCCAACGGCCTTGTAGTTCAGGTTGTGAACCTCGCAGCCAAGGCTTGTTCCTCCATTGGCCAACAAATCGCATAGTGATCTGTGCTGCCACGTCCGGACGTTGCACGCACACCAAAGCCAGACGTCTTTGTTACGCGTCCAAATCTGCACTGGTCCAAAGCCTAGTTATTTCACACTGAAATAATCGACCCACGACCGGAGAGATTTGGAGGGTCAACATACAACACTCAAGAATGCTTTGTGTTCTTATTTATTTATTTATTTTAATTGTATTTTTCTAGATGATTGTCTTAAAAGTTTTCATTTTATCACCTGTATTTTTCTACATGTCTATTTCAACAATTTATCTGCAATAAAAAAAAATATAGAAACTCTTGAGACGAACGTCTAGAAATACGAGTGATAAAAGGAAAACTTTTAAGATGGCTATTTAGAAAAATACAATTGAAAAAATAAATAAATAAAAAGTTTTTTAAGCCGCTCGTAACGTGCATGATTACAAAATGCCTTTTGCACGCTCAAAAGAAAAAAGGAAAAAAAGAAACTGGAGAGACGGACATCTAGAAAATATGCGTGATAAAAGAAAATTTTGAAGACGACCATGTACAAAAATACAATTACAAAAATAGACAAAAAAAAGCTTTGTAAGTCACACGTAACACTCATGATTGGAAAAAAAAGACTCACACGTGCAACTTAAGAAGCTTTTTATTTTTATCTTTTTTTGCAATTGTATTTTTCTAGATGCATGTATTGTTATAAAAAAAATATAGTTTTCCTTTTTCCGTAAAGGAAAATACAAAAACATTATATTATAAATAACATATAAATAAATTGAAAAGCTTTTAAGGTATAATGAAATTGAACACAGAGAGAATAATAGGTAAGTAAAAGGAAAATAAAATAATAAATAAGAAGGTGAGTTTGGTACGGTGAAGCACTTCAAAGATACAAGACTCCAAGATACGACCCCTTGTACACAAACTTAGGATCCGCTATGAGCACGTTCATAAACGGATATGGGTATCCAAGTCACAGAACCATTGGCAATATAATAATATAAAGTAGAGAACATATATATAAAAGTATAAAGGAGATAATTAGTTTATGGTGGTGATTGTTGATAAGTTCATAATTTCACACATTTGCATGCCTTCGTTACTTAGTAATTTTGTTTAGTTTCTCTTTATTTCGAGTCACTTACCTATGTTTGTGTGTTATGTAGGTTAAGGCAGCAAGAGATCACTTTTGGTACAATCCATGCATATTAAGGGCTGATTGGCATGAGAGGATTACAACTTGAGGCATTTGAAGCAAAATGGTACAAAAACGTGCAAAAACTGGAGATTGAGTTAGAAGTTCATTTCGGACTTATCTTCTTCATTCGAGCTTGGATTGGGCCAATACTTGTGTGGTTGGATCAGAGACATTCTGAACTTCACAATGGACATCTTAAAGTTGTCATTTGATTCGGCCAAGCCCAATTCGTAAGCCCATGAAAATACACATCATGCTGACCTAGGCATGAGGTATTGGTTTCCTGGATGGATGCTTGGTCATGCTGACATAATGATGAGCTATGGCTGCTGGTGGGATTTGTTGGTGAAGTGCAACAACCATTTCTGATTATCTAATGCAAGTGTGTTAGGTCATTGCTATATTAAATTCTGATTTCTCACTTCCCTCCCCCTATAAATACCACATCCATTCCACATTCAAGATACAAAAAACAAATCCTGGGATTCATAACCCCATAACTCATATCCTGAGATTCACAATCCCCTCTCACACATACACACATTCAGATTCACCACAAAGTGAGGAGAGAGCTAGTTGCAAAGGAGGGAGAGCTTGGAGCTGTCCTGGGAACTACCTTGCTGCCACCAACTAGTTCTTCTTCTCTTCTCTTTAATCTATCTATGTATTTCTTATTTCTGTATTCTTAGTCATGTGTAACTAATCCTTTTAGTTAGGGCTTAGGATGAAGCCCTAGTAATGAATATTCAATGTTATGGATGATTTCATAGTTAATTGATTTCCTTGTTTTCATTGCCAAGTTGTTAATCTCCAGTTTATTATGTGCTTGATGTATGTTTTCTTGGAGTAGCTAACTAGGATTTTATGCATCTAGCACAGGTTGGGAAGGGGTTTAGATTCACCAATTCTACTCTCCTTTCACAAGTAACACATGAATGGCCTAAGAATCATTCAAGGGGTTAATAACAATAGGTTGACTAGGACAGATACCATGTTCTAGGACTTGTGTGATTATCATATTCTCAGGGAACTTAATGACTCTTGTATGCTTTATTCTAAGTAGATACCATGCTTAGGTTGCATATTAAAGATCACGTGTTGTGTAGATACCATGCACAATTACATGCCTTAGGAGAATCATGCATCCTGCACCTAGATACCATAGGCTTGTATGCGATAATCTATTGTTAATGAAGCTTGAGTCAATTTCTATGCATTCATAACTTGGATAGGAAGACTAGTGGTAGATTCCAATGCTCTAACACTTCTCAATCATTGTTTCACAACTTGTTGATTGCTGCCATTGTTACTTTCTAGCGCTTCCATTTCATTATCTTATTTTCATCTCAACAACAAAACCCCCTCATTTTCGAGTGCGTGTGTGGTGCTAGGATTCTGTCCTAGACCTTGCCATTGTCAGTTTGTTTGTTTGTTCCTTTTCTGTTTTGTCCATCATTCTAAGTAATTTAACTCGCAACCAAGTTACCATTCTCCGTGGGATCGACCTCGTATTTACATAAGCTATACTACAAACGGTTCGTGCACTTGCGAGAATTAAAGGTGCTGTTTTTAATAACTCATTTTAGTTGTTAAGAATAGGCTCAACAAGTTTTGGCGCCGTTGCCGGGAACCGGTAACGTTAGTGCTATAGTTAGATTACTTTGAGTGTTTCTGTTTTTGTTAAGTTTTAATTTTTTCATTTCGTTGGTTTTTCTTTCTGTATTCAGTTTTCTCTTTGTTATCTCCATTTGAAGGCACTAATTTGGTTCTTGTGTGTGCATATATGTCTGAATCTGAAACTGAGCCACTATCACCAAGAGCTGCTGATGTACGTGCTGGTTTGAGAAGGAATTATAGTTCTTCAAGCGTTGAATCTAAGAGCTACGAATCTGAAGGTTCAAGCAAGATGGCAGAGATTCCAAACAACAATGATGGTGAAGGAGGTGGTGCGCTTGTTGCCCTCCTAAAACCCCTGCGTGAATTTTCCATTCCCAAAGTCACTAATCAACCTTCGTGCATCGTCTATCCTCAACTCACAATTGACAGGTTTGAGCTTAGAAGTGGTATGATTCATCTTCTTCCAACTTATTATGGTAATACCACTGAGGATCCGTACATGCATGTTAAGCAATTCTTTGAAATATGTGCTACAATCAAAATTCAAGGACTTGATGATGAGCAGATTAAGATGAGGCTGTTCCCATTCAGTTTAAAAGATAAGGCTAAGTCTTGGTTATACTCTTTGCCTAATGCTTCAATTCGTACTTGGGAAGAGCTTTCTAATAAGTTTTTGCAGAAATTCTTTCCAGCTCAAAAGACTAACAAGATTAGAAAGGAAATTCTTGGTTTCACACAAAGAGAAGGAGAAGCTTTTCATGAATGCTTGGAGAGATACAAGGAGATGATGAGTTCTTGCCCACACCACAATATAGAGAGTTGGATGCAAATGCAATCTTTCTATGAAGGTTTGCTTGATTCCGAAAGGATGATGGTAGATGCAACAAGTGGAGAAGGATTGATGAACAAAACAGCAGATGAGGCTTTTACTCTCTTTGAATCTTTGAGTGCTAACTCTCAACAATGGAGCTACAATAAAGGAAGAGGAGCTCCTATGAAAGCTGTTGTCTCTGAGGTAAGTACTAATAATGAGATTAATGCAAAACTTGATGTTATGTGTTCTTTGCTTCAACAGGCAGGTGACTGGCCCTCTAGGAAACAAAGTGGAAGTTCAAGACGAATCTTTTGCAAAGCACATGTTAGAGCAAGCAAATGCCCTTCAAGGAAGGAATCCTCAGAATGATCCTTACTCAAACACGTACAATCCAGGGTGGAGAAATCATCCTAATTTCAGGTGGAGCAATTATTCAAATGTGCAACAATCTCAAGGACCTCCCCCAGGATTCCAATTACAACAAAGGCAATTCCAGCAAGCTCCCCAACAAGTGCAAGAGCAAAGGGGTGATCAAATGGGGGAATTGCAAGACATGTTCAAGAAGTTCATGGGGCAACAGATGCAAACTAATCAGAATCTTCAAAATGCAGTGAACAAACTAGAAGTGCAAGTTGGGCAGATTGCATCATCCATGAGCAATAGAGCATCCGAAACTTTTCCGAGCCAAACGGAGGTTAATCCAAGGCATCATGAGCAAGTTAAAGCGGTGCACATCTTGAGAAGTGGTAAACAAGTTGATAATAAGGTTGGAGATGCCAATGAAGAGCAAGAAGAGGGAGAAAACGTGGAGATCATTCAACCACCACAAGGGCAGCCCAGGTTCCACCAAACAGCACCTCAATGCTCCTGGAAAGAGCACAGTCCCTAAGGTATCATCTAATGCTGATCAAGTTCCAATTTCAACTAATGTTTTTAGGCCTATTGCACCCTTTCCCAGCAGGTTATCAAAGTCAAAGAAAGATCAAGGCTTGGATGAGATAATGGAAATATTCAAGAAGGTGCAAATCAACATCCCACTACTCAGTGCCATTGCTCAGATTCCCAAGTATGCAAATTTTTTGAAGGATCTATGCACTAACAAGAGGAGATTCAAAGAGCATGAACAGGTTGCATTGAGTGAAGAGGTAAGTGCAGTGTTACAAAGAAAGCTACCTCCAAAGCTAAAGGATCCAGGTTCGTTTTCTATACCTTGTATAGTTGGTGATTTCAAGATTCCAAAAGCTTTGCTTGATCTCGGTGCATCCATTAACCTTATGCCATATCATGTTTATGAGAAACTTAACCTTGCTGAGTTGCAAGCCACATCTGTGAGCATTCAATTGGCAGATAGAACTATTAGGTACCCCAAGGGCATTCTAGAAGATGTTTTGGTGAGAGTAGAAGGCTTAATCTTGCCTGCTGATTTCTTAGTCTTGGAGATGGAAGAAGCACCAATTCCTGACAATGAATTGCCCCTCATCTTTGGTCGACCCTTCATGGCTACTGCTAAGACCACGATCGATGTAGCGGAAGGCACTCTCACCATGACCGTTAATGGAGAAACTGTTACTATCAAAGTGTTTGATGCCATGAATCTGCCAAATGATGTTTAAGATTATTTTCAAATTGAAGTATTGGAGAATCCAGGGAAAAAGAGATTTGATGGTCTTTCCCATTCACTAGAAGCATGCTTGCTGCAAGGAGTAGAGAAGGAGGAGCAGGGGACTGCCCACATGTTCAACGCTACAATTCCTACACATAAATTTGGAGATCCTCCAATCACTCCTCCAGCTCATTGCCATTCTGTTCATAATCATAAAAGGAAAAGGAAAGCAGCAAGGAAGCGATGGAAAACGAAAGCAAGCTTGGTGATCAATCCTCCAGTGCACGAGGTGTCAATTGAGCCCAAACCCCCACATTCACTATAGCAAGTTTGGATGTCCGGCTGAAGACATGAAACTTAGCGCTTCTTGGGAGGCAACCCAAGGTGATGAGGAGAAGATAGAACGTGCAAGGAGCTTGCTTGCGTCCTAATCGCTTCAAAGGGGAGTTGTTTTCTAAACTCTAACATTTGGTTATATCTTTTCCTTATCTTCTTTCCTTTCATTTATGAGGCATTGCTTGTTCTTACACTTTAACCATTGAGGACAATGTTTCATTTAAGTTTGGGGGGAAGGATTTAGTTATGTTGTTTTATTGTCAAATTTTAAAAATTTTAAGTGTGTCTAGTGTCTAAAAACGCAGGATTTTGTGTGTTGTTTCGTTATCCTTCCAAACACCTATGATAAGACTTGGATTTAATTCTAATATGGTTTTGCAGAAATTGACAGTCATTGTTTAAGGTCTTTGTGTGGTTCTGAGTTAACTTTGTCTTGCATGCCATCCTTGCACTTGTTGAGCACTTTGCCAAGTTAGTCCAATTTCTTGCTACTTGGAGATGTTATGCAATTCTACTTATCTCATGATCTTGGTTTCGTACTCTAGAACTGATTTGAATATCTCTTGAGACATTCTGTTGCCATACAATGCTTAGGAAGTGATTTAGGCCATGTTTGAACCGTTTGAGCCTTTCTAACCATCCCTCTACATGTATTCATCCCTAGTCAACCCATTTGAGCCTACATTAAGCCTTTCTTTGTGTAAACCATTCCTACCATAATAAATCTCTGTTTCTTATCTTTACCTATTCTTTGAGCAATTAAAGCTATCTTTAAAGGAGAGTCATAAAGATGCAAGGTTTTTGGAGCAAAAGTGATTCATTAGTGCCATAACCCAAGTGTTTAAAGAAATAAGTTTGGGGGTATTGGTAACTAATCAAAAGAGGTAATGAAGTGTGACCAATGTAGTCACGACCCTAGGAACAATAAGGAGAGATCATGGTGATCTAGGGTAAAGAGCCACAAAATTAGGCCAAATAAACACATTTTGAAGTGCTGAAATTATGTTGGAAATCTGCACATGTATGTGTCCTTGCTTGTTTTAAAAAGTTCAGTAATCTCTCATGCTTTTACCTATGCTTTAGTTGTGCTCAAAATGTTGTTATCCAAATCCTCTCATTCATTCAACCACTACCCTAAGCCTCATTACAACCCTTGTAAAGTCCTTTTGATCCTTGGTATTGTATGGTATTCTGTGGAGAGCTGATTTGATAACGAGCTTATGGGGTTCGAAATTCTTGATTGTGTTGTAAGTGTGTGCGCATGTACTTTTATTGAGTTGCAAGTATTGTTCTGATTTGGCATTCACACACTACACTTAAGGATGTCATTGTAAGCTTTGCTCACTCTTGAATCATGTATGGAACTTAGATTGTGATTGTTGTGTTTCTTTGGAACCATATACTTTGGTGATTCTTTGAGGATATTGTTTGGAAGGCTAGCTACTTATTTTTTGTTTTCTAAGTTGTAGTTTTATTTTGTTTTGCTCGAGGACTAGCAAAATCTAAGTTTGGGGGTATTTGATAAGTTCATAATTTCACACATTTGCATGCCTTCGTTACGTAGTAATTTTGTTTAGTTTCTCTTTATTTCGAGTCACTTACCTATGTTTGTGTGTTATGTAGGTTAAGGCAGCAAGAGATCACTTTTGGTACAATCCATGCATATTAAGGGCTGATTGGCATGAGAGGATTACAACTTGAGGCATTTGAAGCAAAATGGTACAAAAACGTGCAAAAACTGGAGATTGAGTTAGAAGTTCATTTCGGACTTATCTTCTTCATTTGAGCTTGGATTGGGCCAATACTTGTGTGGTTGGATCAGAGACATTCTGAACTTCACAATGGACATCTTAAAGTTGTCATTTGATTCGGCCAAGCCCAATTCGTAAGCCCATGAAAATACACATCATGCTGACCTAGGCATGAGGTATTGGTTTCCTGGATGGATGCTTGGTCATGCCTGACATAATGATGAGCTATGGCTGCTGGTGGGATTTGTTGGTGAAGTGCAACAACCATTTCTGATTATCTAATGCAAGTGTGTTAGGTCATTGCTATATTAAATTTTGATTTCTCACTTCCCTCCCCCTATAAATACCACATCCATTCCACATTCAAGATACAAAAAACAAATCCTGGGATTCATAACCCCATAACTCATATCCTGAGATTCACAATCCCCTCTCACACATACACACATTCAGATTCACCACAAAGTGAGGAGAGAGCTAGTTGCAAAGGAGGGAGAGCTTGGAGCTGTCCTGGGAACTACCTTGCTGCCACCAACTAGTTCTTCTTCTCTTCTCTTTAATCTATCTATGTATTTCTTATTTCTGGATTTCTTAGTCATGTGTAACTAATCCTTTTAGTTAGGGCTTAGGATGAAGCCCTAGTAATGAATATTCAATGTTATGGATGATTTCATAGTTAATTGATTTCCTTGCTTTCATTGCCAAGTTGTTAATCTCCAGTTTATTATGTGCTTGATGTACGTTTTCTTGGAGTAGCTAACTAGGATTTTATGCATCTAGCATGATCGGTGCATAATTACATATCATTTTGTACCCTTTTAACTTATGATTTGGTTATGTTTTTGAGTTAAACTTGTGCTTTTAATAAGTTTTGTGCTTGTTTCAGTGTTATAAGCTTGAGACTCACTAATTGCATTTTGGAGACAAGTTAGCTCAAAACGGTGTCTGCAGATCAGTCAGCTTCACGGATTAGACTGTACTTACTCAAGAAGAACCAGATAATGATCCATACATCATTGGAAATCTACGGAAGTCTATTTTCTGTAGAATTTTACGGTTCATGATTCTGAGTCTTCTAGAGAAAGTTATACATGTTTTGGCAACTTAAGGTCAAATTCGGCAGCATCTGCGTTACTGGGCCAAAAATCACATTTGAAGGCCTTCCCGATTTTTCCTTGGGTTGAGCTGCATATGCTTGGAAATATATTTCAAAGAGCTTCAAGATCCATATTTTTCCAGATTTTTCAGGATGGAGCCACAAGCCCAAAACGAGCCCACAAGCTGGCTGCAATGCATTGTCATGCATGACATAGGCATGATGAAGTGTTGTTGATTGTGGGAAAGTTTGGTGAAGCATATTCAATACCTATTTTTGAGTGGAATTTTGCAGCAGCCAAATGAATTAATTGAAGTTGAAGTGGATGATGCAACACTAAGCTTAATGACAAGAAGAATTGTTTTCAAATGCAATAGTATGTTAGGTGAATTAAGTGTTGTAAGTTGGTGAAGTGAGTGTGGTTGGTGAACTCTATTGTATAATTCAGATTTTCACTTCCCCTAGGCCTATAAATAGGGAAGTTCTCTAAGCTTGTAAACACACCCCAAGGGGGGAGCTCTCAAACACTTCTCTAGAGCTCCCTTCCCTTCTCTCCCTCAAATTCTCTTAGTTTCCCTTTGTAGTTCTCAATTGTTGTAATAAGATCATTCTACTAAATTTTCTTTGTACTAAATCTCAAACACTTTTCCTTTCTCTTCTTCTAAATTATTCAAACACTCTCTTCTCCAAACACTTCCCAAACACTTCTCCCATTTCCTTCATCAAATTCTCTAAAGCTTTCAAACACATGTTCTTCCAAAATCCACAAAGTTCTGAAACATCTCTCTACTTTCTTCTCTAAAAGTCTCCATGTCTCAAACACTTCACAAACACCTTTCTCTCCCTTCCCTAAGTTCTCAATTCTCCAAGTTCACAAAGATTCTTAAAGTTCTCAACCACATTCCCTTTCCAAATCCTCAAGCTTCCCAAACACTTATCTTTCTCTTCCAAATTTTCCATGCTCTCAAACACATTCTCTTCCAAAATCCTCAAGCTTCCCAAACACTTATCTTTCTCTTCCAAATTTCCCATGCTCTCAAACACATTCTCTTCCAAAATCCTCAAGCTTCCCAAACACTTTCCTTTCTCTTCCAAAATCCTCATACCTTCCCAAACACCTTTTCTTCCAAATTCTCAAAGTTCTCAAACACTTCCCAAAACTCTTCTCCCTTCTCTTTCTCAAACACTTCTCTCTATTCTCATCCAAACTCTCCATGTTCTCAAGCGTTGTACAAAACTTTTTGCTTCTTTTGTTTTCATTTCTGTTTTGTGTAGGAAAACTGAATTGGATCATTCAATCACCAATCCCTGTGGAATCGACCTCGCACTTACATATGCTAAACTACCAACGGCTCGTGCACTTGCGAGTATCACAAGTTGAGGATGCAGCTGAATCCATTTTGGTGCAGCTGAATCTACACAACATAGCACAGGTTGGGAAGGGGTTTAGATTCACCAATTCTACTCTCCTTTCACAAGCAACACATGAATGGCCTAAGAATCATTCAAAGGGTTAATAACCATAGGTTGACTAGGACAGATACCATGTTCTAGGACTTGTGTGATTATCATATTCTCAGGGAACTTAATGACTCTTGTATGCTTTATTCTAAGTAGATACCATGCTTAGGTTGCATATTAGAGATCACGTGTTGTGTAGATACCATGCACAATTACATGCCTTAGGAGAATCATGCATCCTGCACCTAGATACCATAGGCTTGTATGCGATAATCTATTGTTAATGAAGCTTGAGTCAATTTCTATGCATTCATAACTTGGATAGGAAGACTAGTGGTAGATTCCAATGCTCTAACACTTCTCAATCATTGTTTCACAACTTGTTGATTGCTGCCATTGTTACTTTCTAGCACTTCCATTTCATTATCTTATTTTCATCTCAACAACAAAACCCCCCCATTTCGAGTGCGTGTGTGGTGCTAGGATTCTGTCCTAGACCTTGCCATTGTCAGTTTGTTTGTTTGTTCCTTTTCTGTTTTGTCCATCATTCTAAGTAATTTAACTCGCAACCAAGTTACCATTCTCCGTGGGATCGACCTCGTATTTACATAAGCTATACTACAAACGGTTCGTGCACTTGCGAGAATTAAAGTTGTTGTTTTTAATAACTCATTTTAGTTGTTAAGAATAAGCTCAACAATTGTGCTATGTGATATTATGATGATGTACTGTGTGTCTTTCAAATGTGAAGGAGTAGTGGCTTTTTATAGGCATCCAAAAACAAGTAACCTTCACCACCATAAAAGTTCACCAACCAAAGAATTAAGGCATTCACCAACCAGAAATAAAACTTGAATATAAATATTTATAACCCCCACAATAAATCAAATAAAACAGCCAAAATAATTAATTAAATAAAACTGTTAAATTTTTAAAACCTTTTAAAATTCCAACAATCCCCCACAAGGTTTTCAAAATTTTACCGTGACAAAAAAAACATAAATATAGATATGCAATTGTAACAATTGTAAACTACAAAGAATTACAGCAGTACGAGAAAGAAAATAATTTTAACGTACAGGGGCTTTAGATTGTTATAAAAAATATAGTTTTCTTTTTCTAAAGCCAAATACAAAAATATTATATTATAAATAACATATAAATAAATTAGAAAGCTTTTAAGGTATAATGAAATTGAAGAAAACAAAATAACAGGTAAGTAAAAGGAAAATAAATAATAAATAAGAAGGTGAGTTTGGTACGGTGAAGCACGTCAAAGACACTGTCCTAAAGCCTTTGTAGCCTCCCTATGTGCAGGTCCTGACGGTCCTGCAAGACTCCAAGATACGACCCCTTGTACACAAACTCAAGATCCGCTATGAGCACGTTCATAGACGGATATGGGTATCCATGACAAGACCCGACCCAAATTCCACTTTGTAATTCGAGTCGAACCCTGTGTGTGTCCGACACTTGGCAGTTGCCGGGCACAATTGACCAAATTGCCCTTCTAACTAAAATTCATTGAAAAACAAGTGCGACTTCTGCCGAAAATTCGACAGAGTCTCCCCTGTAAATTGAACATTTCCCAAAAATTTCCACCTGTAAAACAAGCATATAAATATTACCCAACTGCCAGCATGTATCGAATTAAATTCATAAATCAAGCATCAAATCATTCTGGCCTCAGGCCTCAATAAATCAAATAAATCTTTTTGCTAATAACAATCAATTCAATTCCTTAGAACATGCCCATAACAATATTAGATCTAAAAAAAAACTTAACCGAACTACTTTAATATACTTGACCTCGCGGCTGTACGTATTAACTTTAGGCTGCCTACGTACCCTTAATAAGGGATCAAGCCACACGTAGCTCTTTCAAATATTCGTATCAATTACATTCTAAAAATAAACATGACATACACTGAACTCCTTTTATTTTAGTTTAAGAATATCTAAGAATTGAAACTCTCTCCACCTAGGCGTACCGCCCCATTCCTGTTACGTTAATTCCTTTAGTTTTTGTCAATTCTCATCCTCGCGCCACCGGAGTGACACGTCCTCGCGCCACCTGAGTGACACGTCCTGGCGCCACCGGAGTGACACATCCTCGCAGACCTGGGGAAACACAAAGTAACCCGAGCCGCAATCCTCACGGGGTTCATGGGACATTTAGTCGACCTGACCCGCGTGCCTCGCTCTCACGATCCCTGGTACCTCTTAGGACTCGTAGAGCGTAAGTCAAGCATGCTGAAATCTAAAGGTAACTTATAACACCAAGGCAACACTTATTATACTGCATGCAACTTGAGTACCTTAGTGATTTCTGAAATATAAATATATATATATATATATAGATATATATCTATTTATACCTTTTCTGAAAACAAACTATAATTTATAAAACTAAGTCTTAATAAACCTTAAAGCTTACTGCCATTCAAACTGATAACTATCCCAGGTTAACTTTTCCTATCCTTTAAGGATTCTCACTCGGCAGTACATTAATACAAATACAAAGAAAACCAGCAAAACCATGCTAGGAAAATATCAATTATTAAATACCCATTCAAGATCAAATACTAAAACTCAATCGCATAAAATCATTTTAAAGAACAAACAATCCACTCATTCCTGGTTAGGACTCGTTTACAAGGTCTCCCTAACCCTTCACAAGGATATAACTACCTCAAAAAACTCACGGTCAACCGAGGAGTCACCTGCCTATATTTGGTCAACCGGGCCCGCAAGGCCCACGACCTCCTATCACAAATCCGATAGTCCCTAAAGGTTTCAATATGCCTAGGACACATGTCCCGAAGGTTTGGTCTCGATTCGGACGGTTCGGATTAATTACGATTGTATGATTTGGACGGTTATTATTTAATTAACCTTTGAAATAATAAATCGGAATATCCGGATTCCGATTCACGATCCGCGAATTTCCACACGATCCTATGAATGCCTAGATCAACATATAGCAAATTCAAGACGATCCAACGGTTCGAACCTATCGAACTCGGATAACGCACAATAGACGAAATCCGCTCGAGACTCAAATGACTTAAGAATGGGAATCCGAGCACACCTACGTGCTCATGAGAACCAGGAATCGCATCGGGACACAAAGCCTTTCTACTACAGTGCCCACACGCCGCCACACACGCCGACAGCGCGTGGGTGTCCAAAGCGATACCACTCAGCTGGAAAATCTCAAAATTTAGGGCCAAGTTTCCTATCATAGGTTCAGACCGTCAATTGGAGCCACTTTTGTTCTTGGATTAAGGCCAAAAACTAACCGGAACTAGCCGAAACCGTCGGCCAAAATGGGTATTTTGAACTATAAAAAAAACTTAAAATGATCTACAATACCTACCTAAACAGATAGAGCATGATGAGGAGATGAATTTACATACCTCACTTGACGGAATTGGCCGCGAAACGCAGGAAATTCGCGGAAAACCGCACCCTTTTCTAAGCTTCGAATCGAGCTCCGCGTCAACGAATCAAATCGGGTTTTGGGTGGGTTTTATAGAGGAGAACGAGGGGGACATTTTTCGTGAAGGTAGCATGGCCAACCGGTGCAAGACGACGGCGTATGAAGGCTTGGAAGTCGAACAGTCACTCTAGCACTGTTGCTACAGTGACTGTGTCAATTGGCAGAGGGAGAAGCTAGAAAAATCTGGAGAGGAAGAAGGAGAAAATAAGAAAATTGGCCCGGATACTGTAGAGGTACTGTAATAATTTTAAAAATTCCTGCTATGTCCTTTTCATTTCTAGACCTTTCCTCCTTCGTTACAACTCGGAATTGGGCGTGCTGCGCGTTTACGGACTCGTTTGCAAACCCGACTAACGGTACTACCCAAATCCCCAAATTCTTTTCCAAACTTAAAATGATCTTTTTGCCCTTTAGTATTAATTAATATTTTAATTTCTCAAAAACCTTAATTAATTCACATAATTTCATTTTTGTTATAAATAAGTGGGAAAATGATGGATGCCCACCATACATCCTTTACTACAAAAACCTACCACTATGTCGTGCCCACTATATTGTACCTACTCAGATATAGTTTTTATATTTGTATAGTGTGGTAAATAGTGTTTCTCATTTGCCTATAAATACAAGGCATTAATTGAATGAAGATATCAGTTCCTACGAGTATCATAAGATTGATACCATTCTCTCTTAATTTCTTCCAAATCTTACTAGTTTCATTTCACGTTATCTAGCACGAGTCTCTAACCACCCGAGGCTCTTGATTGAACTCGGTATAATTTTCTTCTCTCTAAATTTATATACTGTAATTTAAATATGAGTACTATTTTTACTAACCAAGTTTCATTTAGATGTAGCTATACATATATTAATTAAAACAGGTGGAAGCTATGTCAACACATGAATATTCTATGTTATCTAACTTTTGTGCAGGGTACTTATCCGTTATCTAACTTTTGTGCAGAATATTTTTCTAATTCATTTTATATCTAACATTCGTGCATGACATTTATATATCATATACTTATTCCTTTTTGAACATATGCATAAGTTTAAAAGCTAAAGTTTATAGATTATTTTATGTAATGAAGTTTCTTATTATACATGAACCCGAAGTTCATAGATCAACATATTTTGAACCCGAAGTTCCAAACCAAAATGATAATTGTAATATCATAAATACTTTATAACAAGTGAATTTTGTTGAATGAAAACCTGAAGTTTAAATTCAAAATAATATTAGGACCAGAAGTTCTAAATGATATGATAATCCAAAGAGCTAGAAGTCTTAAAAATTATTAAATTTTGATATATAACTTCAAGTACATAATCTTGAGCATTTATATTATTAATTCATACTGTTATTTTATAGATACACAACAATGTCAAACCTTGCCAAGATCGATTTCATTGCACTAGATATTTCTGGAAAGAATTATCTAACGTGGGTTGTTGTGTAGATTCAGCTGCACCAAAATGGATTCAGCTGCATCCTCAACTTGTGATACTCGCAAGTGCACGAGCCGTTGGTAGTTTAGCGTATGTAAGTGCGAGGTCGATTCCACAGGGATTGGTGATTGAATGATCCAACTCAGTTTTCCTACACAATACAAAAATGAAAACAAAAGAAACAAAACAGGAAGAAAGAAAATAACTAGGACAAGATGGTGTTGTTTTAGAATCCACCCTAATTGTTCTAATCTTGTTATGGCAGCAAGTAAACAAATTGATTCACTCATGAAGATGCTCACAAATAAGTCCATGGTGTTTGGATCAAATTGCATTGAACATCACAAGGACCCCAAGTATGGTGTTTACATTAGGAGACCTAGAAACCAAATCACATGAGTTGCTAATGGATGGAATGAAGATGATCCCCAAACCTTCCCAACAAGAGCATAACGCATAAAACCTTAGGTGATCAATCAAAGGATGCAAAACAGCTCCATTAAAATAGTGAAGAAGAATTCATGAATGAAATCAAACTTTATAAACTCAAACCATGATACAAGACTAGCAAGATGTTTATTAAAACTAATAACTGAAAAACAAAGTAAATACAAGAAGAAAATAAAAGACAAAGGGAGGAGAAGAAGATAAGGACAGCATGCTAGAGATGGAAAAGATTCATCTCCATGGCTGCTAGGAGGCCAAAGCCTCCCAGCTGCTGCCTTCTCCCTTCTCTCCCTTTGTGACTCTCAACTTTCCCTCTCTTTGTGTACAATGGAAGTGTGAATGATGGAACTCAGGATGTGAGGTATATGTGTAATGGAAGTGGTATTTATAGGGAGAGGGGAGTGGGAAATCTGAATTGAATATGGCAATGACCTAACACACTTGTATTAGATAATCAGAAATGGTTACTCCACTAAATCCCACTAGCAGCCCTCATGTCAGCATGACCAAGCTTCCATTCAGAAACCAATAGCTCATGCCTAGCTCATCATGACCAAGCATGCAATGAGCTCATCTTCCTGTCAGCATGATGTGTATTTCCATGGGCTCACGAATTGGGTTGGGCTGAATCAAATGATGACTTTAAGATGTCCAGTTTGAAGTTCAGAATGTCAGTGATCCAACCACACAAGTATTGGCCCAATCCAAGTTCGGATGAAGAAGATAAGTCCGAAATGAACTTCTAACTCAGGCTCCAGTTTTTGCACATTTTTGCACCATATTGCTTCAAATGCCTTAAGTTGTATTCCTCTCATGCTCTCATGCTCTATTGGCCTACAAAACACACAAAGAGAGGCAAATAACTTAGAAATTGAAGAAACTAAGCAAAAGAAGTAAGTAAATAGGGTACGTATATGTATGAAATTATGAACTTAACATGGGTTTTGGATGCTGAAATCCACTTGCAAGCGAGTAACTTGGGAAATACCATCAGGGAAGGAAATCAAGCATCCCTGAGGATCGTGCAAAAGCAATGATTTTCCTTCGATGGCATCTTCATGAAGGATTAAAGACTGAATATCTTGGGGTAAAAGATCTAGCAATACTCTGGAAAAATTTGGAAGAAAGATATGACCACCAAAAGAGCATAATACTTCCAAAGGCTCGATATGATTGGATGCATCTGCGTTTCAGGATTTCAAATCTGTAAATGAGTATAATTCAGCACTGTTTAAAATTGTATCTCAATTAACCTTGTGTGGAGACAGAATTACAGATGAAGATATGCTGGAAAAGACATTTACTACTTTCCATGCATCCAACATGCTCCTGCAGCAGCAATATAGAGAAAGGGGGTTTAAGAAATATTCCCAACTGATTTCATGTCTTCTCGTTGCAGAACAAAACAATGAACTTTTAATGAAAAATCATAAGTCTCATCCAACGGGATCAAAACCATTCCCTGAAGCGAATGCAAATGAGAATATACAAACATTATGGCCTGAAGCAAATGCAAGCCGATATGGGCGTGGTCATGGACGCGGCCGTGGACGCGGCCGAGGACGAGGTCGTGGTCGTAATTATGACAATTACCGAAATCAAGTAAGTCATTCAAATAAGAAAAACGTATCACACCACCAGCAGTGGAATAATAGTGATAGAAAAGGAAAAGGAAAAGTGATGTATAATTTCCAAAAGAAAGATGATGATGCTTGTTATAGATGTGGAGTGAAAGGACACTGGTCACGTACATGTCGTACACCAAAATATCTTGTTAATCTATATCAAGAATCAATCAAGGGAAAGGGAAAGGAAAAGGAAACAAAATACACTGATTTCGATAATCTTCTTGATGATGATAACGAGCCGTTAGATATCACCCATTTAGAAGTTTCTGATTTCTTTACATAAATAAATGGAAACCCTGATCCCATAATCAATGAAGAAAATGGCAATGATGGTGGCAATGATGGCAATGATGGCAATGTTGGCAATGATGGCCATGATGCCAATGATGACATGAATGATGAATGATTCAATGTTGAACTTTGCATTGTACTTTATGTTGTGTGTTTAAAATTCCGCATGTTGTGTGTAATATTTAAAATAAAGGGCTTGTTGCATGCTGAGTGTTTCAATTTCTGCATTTTGTGTAATGTTTTTAATTCAATAAGATGGATCCATGATCTAATTATCTTTATCATCTTATATAGAAATATGAAAAATTTCAATGCTTTGAGCTATTCCAAAAGATGTGATGGAGATGTATGTCTAGTAGACAGTGCAACAACGCATACGATTCTTCGAGATAAGAAATATTTCACGCACTTAAAAATAGCTAAAGCCAATGTAAATACCATTTCGGGTACTTCCAAGTTAATTGAAGGCTCCTGGGAGAGCCACAATAATACTCCCTGGGGGAATAAATATTTATATAGAAAATGCTTTGTATTCAGTCAAATCCTGAAGAAATCTACCTGAGTTTTAAAGATCTTCGTCTTAATGGATTTCATATTGAAACCATGAATGAGGGGAACAAAGAATATCTTTACATCACTTATAATAACTCATGCCAGAAGCATGTAGTGGAAAAACTTCCAACTTTCTCATCAGGATTATATTATACTACCATAAGTGCATTAGAATCAAATTATATAAACCAGAAGTTTAATAATCAGAAACTATTCATGCTCTGGCATGATAGACTTGGTCATCCAGGGACAACAATGATGCATCGGATAATTGGAAATACATTTGGTCACCCATTGAAGGACCAGAAGATTCTTCCAAGAGTGATTGCCCATGTGTGGCTTGTTCACAAGGAAAGTTGGTTATTAAACCATCAATGGTAAAAGTTGTTGGTGAATCTCCCATGTTTTTACATCGGATTCAAGGAGATATTTGTGGACCTATTTGTTAGAAATGTGCCCTAAGAGCTAATACATTTGATGTAATCTCTTTAGAATACATTTCATATATGATATATAAAGGGAAAACTTATTTGTTATCTTTTACATCTCTAAAGAAACAAATGTCTAGGGTATGCTAAATAAGAGATAAAGTAATCTAAAGAAGATTAGATTCGGAGACCTTTAATCTCTAACTGTAGTATCCCAAAATGTTCCTAATCATAGGTTATCAAATGGGCATTGATAAACCGTCAAGATTAGCACATATTATGTATGCTCAATTGGGAGGATGGTTAGTCTCAAACCATTTGTGTAGTTGACACTAATACAAGTATGTGGGTGCTCATTAGTGAATGAGGACACTGAACGCGATCAACCGTAGTTCTCATATGGAGTATTTATCTACATGTCAAATGAGAACTCATAGTTGCAATAATGCAAATTAGTCCTTAGACCTGAGGCATCATGGTTGTCCTGTGATACGTTATTGATCTTTGATAGCTCTTAAAGGCAAGCCGTAAAAGATTTATCTTAAGTGTTGTTGGGATCTCTTAATTCATCATAGTGGCATGTGAATGTACTATAAGGAATCTCTACTTTCGATAAAGATGGAGAATGTTTCAAGATGTGATTCAGTAAATCTTTGGCCAAAGTATTTTGAGCTTGATTTAGAAAGTTGTTCTTAATCATGTTCTTTTGAATCACATAAGGTTATAAATCATATTAGGGGTTTGACATAAACAATCCGTACCCTAATAATATGATTTGAAACATTGTATAAGAGAAGGACCGTATTGCATTGCAATTCCAACTGAATAGGTTCTTCATCAATTCTGGTTAGCTTGAGTAGCCTTGATATATTGCTAGATGTCACTCTTGGCTTGTGGAAGTCCTAGGATTGATTGTGATCGATCCAAATAAAGGAAGAATTAAAAAGGGGTTTTAATTCCAGTTGGTTAGAAAGAGTTCTAATATTTTCCCACTGCCTTACTAATTAGAACCTAATGGATCGCACACTTTAAATGGTTAACTTTGAGTAATACAAATGAGAATGAGGAAATCAATTTGATTGATTTGATGTGGATGATTTACTACGTGTAAAAACGTATTTGGGCCTCGGTAATAGTTAAGGAAAGTCCAAATGGTTGGGTATCAAGCCCAAGGGCTTAAGACACATAAATATTATGGTTTAAGTGTCATAAGGCCCAATTTTGGAAGCCCAATAGGGTTTGGCCGAAAATGGTTAAGTGAATGTGTATGGGAATTGTTTCCATAAGCTCATTAACACACAAACACAATCCAACATCAACCAAAATAGGTTTGGGAGATCAAAGAGAGAAAAATGAGAGTTTTCAAGAGTGAAATACTTTCATTTTTCAAAGTGGTTTAGATTGAAACCAATCTTGAGAATCTTGCACTAGCATCCAAGCATTCTCAAGATACTTCTTCTCATCTCAAGGTTCCATTGGTGTGGAGACTTAGAGGCCATATACTTTTGTGGCTCACATGGAGGAGAAAGATCAAGGAGCAAAGATCAAAGATCAAAGAGGAAATCATCAAGAGAAGACCAAACACAAATTGGTTCATATAATTGCTTCAAGGGTAATTAGATCTTATCCTTTCTCTTGAATTTTCATTTATGAAAAACATATCAATGTTCATGGCTTAAGATACTTGGAAGAAAGTTTTGTTTTTGAATTTAAACAACCACCTTAGACTTCCGCTGCGATTAATTTGATTAAATGCATATTTAATATTCAAATGAACTTTGGAAAAATATTTTGAAATTCCTACACTATTCACCCACCATGTGGACCTTTTCGTTATTTTATGGTATTAATAGATGCATCTTCCAAATGGTCACATGTTTGCTTACTTTCTACAAGGTCTAATGCTTTTGCAAAACTACTTGCTCAAATAATTAAATTAAGGGCACGTGAATTTACATCTCAAGTCTTTGATGATTATTGCATGTCAATTGGTATTAATGTTGAACACCCTGTTGCACACACTCATACTCAAAATAGTTTAGCAGAAAATTTTATCAAATGCCTTCAAATGATTGCTAGACCCTTAATTTTTAGATCACAATTACCCACTTCAATCTGGGGACATGCTATATTACATGCTGCATCTTTAGTTCGCATTTGTCCAAGTTCTATTCATCAATATTCTCCATTACAACTTGTTTTTGGACAACAACCTAACATTTCTCATTTAAAGATTTTTGGTTGTGCTGTAAATGTCCCAATTTCTCCACCACAACGAACTAAGATGGGTCACCAACGACGTCTTGGCATTTACATTGGATTTGATTCTCCATCCATCATTAGATATCTTGAACCCTCAACGGGTGACATGTTCTTGGCACGATTTGCAGACTGCCACTTTAATGAGACAGTTTTCCCGCCGTTAGGGGAGAAAAACTACCGATTCCAGAAGAACGGCGTGAAATTACATGGAATGTACCATCACTATCTCATCTTGATCCACATACAAATCAAAGTGAACATGAAGTTCAAAGGATCATTCATTTGCAAAACATTGCAAATCAATTACCGGACACATTTACGGATACAAAGAAAGTGATAAAGTCTTATATACCGGCCGTAAATACTCCCACAAGGATTGATATCCCTGAAAGACAACATGATAATACATCAAAGGCACGCCTGAAGCATGGGCGTCCTGTGGGTGCTAAAGATAAAAATCCCCGAAAGAAAAAGATACTAGTGCATATTCCAGAAGAACAGAAAACCATAAAACAAATGAGTGCTCCCGAAGAGATAATAACTGATCAATTTAAAGTTGATAAAAACACAGCCCCTGTAGCGGCATATGCACCCGAAGATATACATGATGAGATTAGTTTAAATTACATGAGTAGGGAGAAAGCTGGAATAGAAAGGAAGTGATTATAGATAATATATTTGCTTACAAAGTTGCAATAGATATTGCAAAAGACAATGAGGATCCTGAACCAAAAACGGTTGAAGAATGTCGACATAGAAAAGATTGGCCAAAATGGAAAGATGCTATACAAGCAGAGTTAGATTCACTGGAAAATCGTAAAGTATTTGGACCAGGAGTCCAAACACCAAAAGGCATAAAACCTGTTGGACACAAATGGGTGTTTGTACGAAAATGAAATGAGAAAAATGAGATTGTAAGATACAAAGCACGTCTTGTAGCACAAGGTTTCTCACAGAAACCCGGATTGATTATAATGAAACATATTCCCCCGTGATAGACGCAATTACATTGCGCTACTTGATTAGCCTGGTTGTCACAGGAAAGCTTGACATGCGACTTATGGATGTTGTTACAGCATATTTATACGGGTCACTTGATACTGATATTTATATGACAATCCCCGAAGGTTTTAAAAATCCTGTAACAAATAATCCAAAGCAATGTGGTTTGTATTCGATCAAATTACAACGGTCCTTGTATGGACTAAAGCAATCAGGGAGAATGTGGTACAACCACCTTAGCGAATACCTCTTACAATAAGGGTATATAAACAATCCTATTTGTCCGTGTGTCTTTATCAAAAGAACGGAAAATCGATTTGCTATTATTGCAGTTTATGTGGATGATTTAAATCTTGTAGGGACCCCTGAAGAGCTTACAAAAACTGCTGCATATCTAACAAAAGAATTTGAGATGAAAAATCTTGGGAAGACTAAATTTTTCCTTGGCTTGCAAATAGAGCATTTGTCAAATGGAATACTTATCCATCAATCAACATATACAGAAAATTTGTTGAAACGATTCTACATGGAAAAGGCTCATCCATTGAGTAGCCCTATGGTTGTTCGATCACTTGATGTAAAGAAAGATGTTTTTCGCCCAAGAGAAGATAATGAAGAGCTACTTGGTCCAGAGGTACCATACCTTAGTGCAATTGGAGCTTTAATGTATCTAGCAAATTGTATACGACCTGATATTGCTTTCTCAGGAAATCTGTTAGCAAGACATAGCTCTGCACCAACAAAAAGGCACTGGAAGGGTATCAAACATATATTGAGATACCTTCATGGAACAACCGACATGGGTTTATATTATTCAGAGAAATCAAAACCACAAATAGTCGGTTATGCAGATGCTGGTTATCTTTCTGATCCACATCAAGGCAAATCTCAAACTGGTTATGTATTCACTTGTAGTGGCGCAGCCATATCATGGAGATCCATAAAGCAGACTCTAGTCGCCACTTCTTCGAACCATTCCGAAATATTAGCACTACATGAAGCAAGTCGTGAATGCATATGGCTGAGGAATATGACTCAACATATACTAGAAACGTGCGGATTGTCTTCAAATAAAAATACTCCAACAATAATATATGAAGACAATGCAGCTTGTATTACACAAATCAAGAATGGTTACATCAAGGGTGACAGAACCAAGCACATTTCACCAAAGTTCTTCCACACCCATGAGCTTCAGAAAAGTGGAGAAATACATATCCAACAAATACAATCAAGCGACAATTTTGCAGATTTGTTCACTAAAGCATTACCAACTACAAGGTTCAGAAAGATGATTCACAATATTGGGATGCGTAAACTCGCAAATCTTTTGCCAGCATTAGGGGGAGCGTGTGAGTCATAAAAATATCCACACACTGTACTCTTTTTCCTTCGTCTAGGTTTTTATCCCACTGGGTTTTTCCTGACAAGGTTTTAATGAGGTAGTGTCACACGCTCGTCTATGTTATATGGAACATAACACAAAATTATATGTAACACATGATTATGTACTCTTTTTCCCTTCAACCAGTTTTTATCCCACTGGGTTTTGCCTGGCAAGGTTTTTAATGAGGCATATTTCATGCATGGTGGACATCCAAGGGGGAGTGTTATAAATAAGTGGGAAAATAATGGATGCCCACCATACATCCTTTACTACAAAAACCTACCACTATGTCGTGCCCACTATATTGTACTTATTAAGATATAGTTTTTATATTTGTATAGTGTGGTAAATAGTGTTTCTCATTTGCCTATAAATACAAGGCATTAATTGAATGAAGATATCAGTTCCTACGAGTATCATAAGATTGATACCATTCTCTCTCAATTTCTTCTAAATCTTACTAGTTTCATTTCAATTTTTACTGTTTATTATTCATTTTAATTATTTAATCTTCCCTGAATAAAAAGTCAACTCTTAAATCATCTAATAAATCCCAGGGTAAAATTGTCTTTTTCTTCAATAATTTAATATCTAACTACTAATTTAGGACAGGGTTGTTACAATCCAAGTCACAGAACCATTGCCAAAATAATAATATAAAGTAGAGAATATATATAAAAGTAGAAAAGGAGAGAACTAGTTTATGGTGGTGATTGTGGTATGTGATATTCTTGATGGTGTACCGTGTGTCTTTCAAATGTGAAGGAGTAGTGGCATTTTATAGGCATCCAAAAATAAGTAACCTTCACCAACCATAAAAGTTCACCAACCAAAGAATTAAGGCATTCACCAACTAAAAATAAAACCTGAATATAAATATTTATAACCCCCACAATAAATCAAATAAAACAGCCAAAATAATTAATTAAATAAAACGGTTAAATTTTTAAAACCTTTTAAAATTTCAACATGTATCAGTATTTTCTTATTGGAATGACACGCGTGTGATTAATGTTGCATATAGATGTGTGTTTTAACATTCTTCCAATTTTTCGGAGTTTTTTTTTGTTTTGTTGGAAAAGATGCTTTATTAAAAAATAATAAACACCATAAAAGAGTACAAAAGATAGCATTGAAACAACCAATACTATCCAAAACACAAGTATGAGAAACAGGAACAAATGTGTGATCTTAAAAAAGATTCGCTTGAACAACTCAAGGGGAATAATAATAAAAGAGAAGAAAGAAGAGGAAACCTAAACACCACTTTGATCTACACACGGAAACCGCAATGCCACCAACAAAAATCATCACCGTACATCAGAAAAATAAAACTAAAAGCAGCATAAACTAAGAAAACGAATGACGTTTAGCAATTTTTCGGAATTTTGAAACTAGAAAAATATGGCTCGACTTTAAAATAAGAAATCGTTAAGAGGGTTATCTAGAGAAATACAATTGCAAAAACAAAAAGCAAAATGCTAGAGAGACCAACTTTAGATACCAACCTTGTGTACCAACTCTCTAATAGAGCGTGAGACCCATTATATTGGTGGGCTCCACCTCTATTAGAGAGTTGGTATCTAAAGTTGGTCCCTAGCATGACCCAAACAAAAAATAAAGGCTTATTATCACAAAACATCCCTTGACGTTTGCGAAATTATCACATTGCATCCCTAATATTTTTTTGTATCATTAATGATCCCTAACGTTAATAGGGTACTCTTAAATAGTCCCTCTGCGAAAAAATCGTTAAATCCAAGGGTATAATCGTCAAATCAATCCAAAACTATAATTTTTTTCCTTTCCTTCTCTCTTTCTTTTCTTCTTCTTTCTTCTTTCTCTCTCTCGCCTGCCCCGCTCACTCTTCTTCTTTTTTCTTTTTTCCTTCCCTTCTCTCTCTCTCTCTCTCTCTCTCTCTCTCTCTCTCTTTTTGTCTCCTCTAGCCACCCAAACCACCACCCTGACCACCAAAGCCACCACCGTGGGATCTTATATCCCTCCCCTCTCTCTATTTTGTCTCCAACTCTCTCTCCCCCCTCCCACAGCCCACCAACCCATCCACTCTAGCCACCCAAACCACCACCTCGACCTCCATAACCACCACCGTGGGATCTTATACCCCTGCCCATCTATGTACTTTCTCTCCAACTCTTTCCCTGCCCCATTCCACAGCCCACCAACCCAGCACTCTAGCCACCCAAATCACCACCCCGAGAGAAGGAAAGAGGAAGAAAAAAGAGGGAAAAAAAAAAGAGAAAGAAGGAAAGAAGAAAAATGAGGAACAAAGAAGGAAAGAAGAAAAAAAAAAAGGAGAGAAAAGAAGAAACAGCGAAGGAAAAGAAGAAGAAAAGAGGAGGAAAGAGAGGAGAAAAAAAAAGAGAAATAGAGAGAGAGAAGGGAAGGAAAAAAAATATTATAATTTTGGATTGATTTGACGATTATACCCCTAAAGTTAACAGTTTTTTTGACAGATAGAGACTATTTAAGAGTACTTGTATTAACGTTCAGGATTAATTAATCAGACAAAAAAACGTTAGGATCCAATGTGATAATTTTGCAAACATCATAGACGTTTTGTGATAATAACCAAAAATAAAAACGAAAAGGTTTTTAAGTCGCACGCGCTTCCGCGCGGAGAGGCTAGTTAGAAGAAAAGGAAAAAGAAGAGTACCCAAACAAACTGCTTTTAACCACCAAGACTTCTGCTATCAAATTATCACACAACTCTCTCTCTCTCTCGGGGACATACAAAATGCAGGTTTCAGGTGTTATTGGCGACGTTTTGTTGGTGATTCCCTCAGGCGGTGGTCTTAGCTGGCCAGAATTCAGACACTTCCATTCGCATACGCTCTCTAACTCGAAGTCATTTCTTTCTGGTGCTTTTTTCAGAGTAAGCTCTCGTCCACTCTCATTCATGTTTTGCTCTCGTGTTTAAGCCTTTGGTTGCTAAACAAGCGTGAGAAATTGAAAGGAATTTTTCAGATTTTAATTAATGATGTTTGGATATTTTTTTGAGCCTTTCGTTTCTATGGGATAGATTGGACACAACCCAGATCAGATATTTTCTTTTACCCTGTTTGGTTGCCTAGAAAGTGTAGGAAAATTTGTGACTGATATACAATTATCCATCTCCACTTGGTTTATTGAAAAGCTATTTCGCGAATAAATTAACAATGATAAAATTTTACTTCCTTATGAACATATTTTCTTTTTCTTTTTTGAAATAAATGGAGCCGTGCGTATTCAGACTGCGTGTGAACTGTTTTTTTTGAAGTTAATTCTTCAGTCATTCAATTGTTGGTGATCTTGAACTTTCATGGGCAACAGTGACCAAAAGAATTAGACCTTGGGCTCCCAATATTATCAATCAGATTGGGTTTTAGGTTATGAAGAGTTATCCCTGCAAAAACGTTGTTACATAAAACTGAAACGAAAATGTGGATAATCAAATGGCTAAACAACTTTCAATTTAATTTTAACTGAAATTTTGCATGGATAATCGTTGATAGAGATCTAAAAACTAAACAGTTCCAGTCGTTGGTTTTTATCCCAGAAATAGGATGTACATATTTTAAGGAAAAAATAAGGACATCCTTAATACACTCGAGTCTCTATGTTTTTTTCTTCTTCTGCGCATATGTTGAATTTTGCTATTTTTGTCAAGATTTTTTCAATGTTGTCAACTGATTTATCCCTATTTATGCCTATGTTCTGTCTTGTCTAGTGCAAAAAAAGAGAGGAAGAAAGAGCAATCTATGTACTTAATTTATTTGCCTGCCAACAGTTTCCTCACTCTTTCTTTCTGGATCTTCTGATTTTTGTGTTATTTTTTTCTTTACCACAGGGTTTATACATGAATTTACCTGTTCTACATACCATAAACTTACTGAAGAAAAAAAATACAAAAGATCCCAAATGTACTAAATAAACCATAATAATCTTACCTAAAAGACTCATGATCCGAGCCATAAACTGAAATGGTTGCCGCAACATTAATGAGATTAATGATAGTTGGGTGGCACCAAAAAACTGCTTCTTTTTTTTTTTTTTTTGGCTGGGTGAGAAATTTATAGTATTGGGTGGTGGAAGGAATGCTAAAGTATTATGGGGCTGTATGTTGATGGCTATCATTTAGGCTATTTGGTCAGAAAGAAAAGAAAGGATCTTTGAAGATGTTAAGGGGATGGAAGTGGAGGAGGTGTGGGAGAAGGTTAATTATCAGGCGGCACTTTGGGCATCTGTTCCTCCTGATTTTAGGAACACTTCTATTTTGGACATTGTTTTAGACTGGAAAGCTGTAGTGTCTTGAATTGTTTTGGGTTGCTAAACTAGTTGTAGAATGAATTATTGTTTTCTCTTGTATATTTCTGGTGGAAAGCTTATCCATGGTGTTGTACAGCTTCTTTTGTGAAATAAACTTTCCTCTCTTTATTTTTTTTTTAAAAAGGTTGGGTGGTAGGATTGAATAGGGGAAATCTGAATCGGTGTTATAAAAAAGGAGAAGTGGAGTAGCTTCGAGTGGATGTGGCTTGCTTTGAGTAAGAAAATACATGCTTAATGCAAAGTCATTGGTGAAATAACTGATGGTTGTGAGATATTGTTGTTTTGTTCACAAAATGTTGCACAACTTTGTAATGGTTCATATCTGGGTAAATCTCACATATTTCCTTAAAGCAGGCATTTGATTTCACTAATGCCAGTATTTAAAGCAACTGAAGTGCCAATCGAATGGGAAGAACCTTATATTGGGAACCAAATAGTATTTAGGGTTTCAGGCAAATATGGCAAAGGTTAGAACCAGTACCCAAAATTGGTGCAGGCTTCAAGGGGTGGCCACACTTACTGGGAAAGGAGGTTGTTAATTTAACCTTAACATTTTCCGTTATGATTTAGACCCCTTCTTTAATCATATCATTCTTCTGACAGACTCAACTTACCAGTAGGCCTGTGAGTCATGAGAAATTATCTTCATATAGTGGAACTGTTTACTACAGTCTAGGTATTACCGTCGAAAGTTGACAATCTCCTCGAGAAACAAAAATTGAAACATAAACCAGAATTTGCAAGTGTTTCAAACCCAAATTCCAGCCAATCCTCACATGACAATGTAATTTATTAAAGTTAAGAGTTATTAATAAAGAGAGCAAAGTTTACCTGTGGAAGATACTTGCATTATCACCCAAACTGGACCAAAAATGGCAAAAGGATCCATGAGTAAAGCTAGAACGGAAGGAGCAGAAGATGAAAAACAGAGAATAATGACAGATGCATAGATGGGTATAAAAAAAACTGCTGTCAACTGCCTAGCTGCTAAGGATGAACATCTGTTTTGCGGTCATTTTGTAGCAAAAATGATATATTTGATTGATACGTTGCTCCTGAATTGGCTTTAGTGTAATATTTTTTCCATGTCTTCATTGAATTTGTATCCCCATATATTTACCAATTTCTAATCCTTTTGATTCTATGCATTTGTATCCCGACATGTATTTGCATGGTATCATTTTTATAAGCTAGTTGCCCCAAGATGCCTAAAGGGGCTATTCACCATTATGTATGTCAGTTTCCAAGTAACACTGATTATCTTGATTTTGGCATTGATTTAATATATATATATACACACACACACTGAATTTGACTGCTGAAATTCAATGAAGAGAGTTATATGAATATTTCTGCAGCATATTGCCATATCCAGGGTGGGCACTAAGGCAAGGTTATGAATGGTTGGCGCTTTAACAAAATATTTTTCTTTTCTTTTCTAGAGCTGTCCTTCATCTTGCATCCCAAAGCTGGGAAACGGACTGTATAAGTGCCGAGCAAGAGGGTTGATTGTGAGAGCATCAAAGGATTCAAGTGATAATTTGGTGCCAGTTGCTCCTCTTCAATTTGAATCCCCCGCCGGCCAGCTTTTGGCCCAAATATTGCAAAATCATCCACATCTACTACCTGCAGCCATTGATCAGCAGCTTGAGAACCTTCAAAAAGATAGAGATGCCCAAAGAGAAGAAACTTCTGCTTCATCTGCAGATCCCCTCTACAAGTAAGTACTGATATCTCTCAAGAGTAGTTATTTTAGTTTTGTTCTTGAATGGACGGTAATTGTTAAAGTTTTATTTGAAACAACTCAGAATTTGATGCACACTGATGGAATTGTTTAAGGATCCTCTTTGGACGCCCACCACTAAGCCCATTGCCCCAACTAATTTTAAAATAGTTATAATGTAAGTCAAAGAGTTAATCTGAGAGTTAATAGGGGTTAATAAGAGTGAACTTATTTGGATCTTAGCTTCAATGTGTTTTAAGATTTCTTGGAGTTCTATTATTTAATGTGACATACTATTTCTCTAGAAATTAAATTATTTAAAAAATGTTAAAAACTGCTAATTCAATTTCGAAGGTAAAAACAAAAGCTGAAAAAAAAAACGGAGAGAGAGAGAGAGAGAGAGAGAGAGAGAGAGAGTTCTATCATTTAAAGCCCTTCATAATCATAAGCAATAGCCACCTTGTGTTTTCCTACATTACACAGAGTGACCTAATGCTGCATACGGACTTTATCTTACCACCCAACTGACTTCATAGCAGCAGCATTGCTGATCATTGTGGGGTAACAATGTGATATGGGAGCAGTTTTATTTTCAAATTAGCAGGGGATTATAAGTATTTGGTTTGGCACGATTTTTAGTTTTATGGGATAATGATACTTGTGGCATTGAAAACATGATTGGAATTGGCAGATCATTAACTAATGGGAGAGAATAAATACTTTCTTCGGGCTTGGTCCACCTGCAATTAATTTGTGTCTTTGGGTCTATTAGCTAGATACTGTAAGACTCCACAGGATGCAGATACTGAATTCGGCAGTTGAACCCTCAGTTGTGTCAGTAGTAATTGAAAAGAAAAATAAATATTGCAAAAGATTTCATTAGGTCTGCACTGTTTCTATGATCCCATCTTATGCTCACCTTCTTGATACAAGATAAACTTTGACATCTATGTAATTGCCTGCCTTTGCTTTGAATCTTTGAGATTTAGTATTTTACACTACAGGTTGTATCATGTTATGTGCTGCTCTAGTTATTTCCGGGTTTAAACTTTATTTCATTTTTATTTTTTTTTAAATGATGGTAAGAGCTTCCTAGGTAGCTGAAGTACACTTGACACATGCCAAGTAAATTTTCTAGTCATACTGAACTTGGATGTGAGATTTAGAGAAAAGAGTACTTGTTTTCATTTATTTTCTCTTTTCTATAATTTGACTTGAACCATTTGTGTTTAAATATAGAGTGCGGTTCTATTTGTATGCATGTGCTTGAGTTTACATGTGTATGATAACTGATGGGTACAATTTAGCACAATGCTAACACCTCAATGCTAGTACTTTAATATGTGATAGGTACCAGCAGGAATATGATATAATTTCACTAAGATCAATCAATCTAAAAACTTTGTGCCAATGCTTAACCTTAGATTGTGGCCATCAATCAATCTCTAAGAACACAATTACCTTTCCTGCAGTTGCAAAGCTGATGCATCACTGCCCTCCCGGAGCCTATTGCACACCGGTCGGTCCACCATTTCGATGAGAGCAATTAGATGACATCCAATCAGAGACTCCGCAAACTACCAAAAAACAACCTACATATGTTTCCCCTCCATTAGCCACATTACAGTACTAGCACTAGAATGTCACCATCCTCACCAGTGATCACTTGGTGTCACACCACCTTGAGTCTTGACTTACATCAGGCCTCCATCAGTATCTTACCTTCATTCATTTGTACTGCGTTTCTGACCTACCATCACCACCACCTCTTTCAGGCTGAATCATAGCTCCAAATTTTCTTTCTTATCTTGAAAGTCAATTTTAAGTAGACATGATTAGGTGTCTAAGAAGAGATGCTGTTATTTCCTCCAAAGAAAAAAAAAAAGTACACAGTTTGAAACATATCGTCTAACAATCTCTTCGCATACTAGTGCTTGCTCTTTATTTGTTTTCCCCAACTATTGTTTGATTCATTGTTTTGGTGTTGGAGGATATGGAGTAACTTCTTAAATAAAATCATGAATTTTAGGCGAATAGCTCAAGTCAAAGAGAAAGAAAGACGCATGGCATTGGAAGAGATAATATACTGCTTGATAGTGCAGAAATTCATAGAGAATGATATTTCAATGATCCCGAAGATATCAGCGACCTCAGATCCCACCGGAAGAGTGGATTTCTGGCCAATGCAAGAAAAGAAACTAGAATCTGTTCATTCTCCTGAAGCATTGGAGATGATACAGAGCCACTTATCCCTTGTACTTGGAGAGCGACTTGTGGGCCCTCTTTCTGCCATCGTTGAGATTAGCAAAATCAAACTTGGAAAGTTGTATGCTGCTTCAATAATGTACGGATATTTTCTCAAGAGAGTTGATCAGCGGTTTCAGCTTGAGAGAACCATGAACACCCTTCCTGAAGGTTTCACTCCAGATGCAGCACCAGCAAACCAGCTATGGGATCCGGATTCCTTGATCCGGATACCTCCATACGGTGGTAGTGATAGTGATGGAGGTAGTTACACGAACAATGGTGATGACAAGTTCGTATCGACTGAGATCCTATGTGATGTACTTGGATGCAGAGACTCTCCAGAGATACGCTACTATAAGATCAAAGGAAGCGATTTCTTTGATTGAAAATCAGACACAAGCACTATTTGGGAGACCTGACATCAGGATTACTGAGGATGGTTCAATCGATGCCTCTAACGATGAAGTGATTGCGCTTACTTTCTCTGGATTGACAATGCTTGTGTTGGAAGCTGTTGCTTTCGGATCATTCCTATGGGATGCTGAAACCTACATTGAATCCAAATATCACTTTCTCAAAAGCTAAATGTTTATTTATTTACGCCCAGAGGCGAGGCTGCTGCTTATATGTTTTAGAGTATTGAGCCATGGTGTAATGAGTTTCCTGTAAATATAATGGTTAGTTAATTGTTACAAAAGTTAATGTCCAGATGTGTTTAGTTAATTGTTACAAAAGTTACTGTCCAGATGTGTTGCCAATTGGACCTACTTTTACCCCAAATGAAACTGCAGGAAAGATGTAAATAGTGATGCACACATTACCTGGTGCTGGGCCTCGGGCGTGCGACTCGACACCACCAATGTTGGTGATTTCTAAGATGGCAACAATTACACAATTCGAGTATACTAACATGACACCACCAATGTTGGTGATTTCTAAGATGGCAACAATTACACAATTCGAGTATACTAACATGCTATGTTGCACGCATATCAGTATAAGTATGAGAATACGATATGGCAATACGCCAATTATAATATTATATTTAATTAATTTTAGATGAATTAGTTCTAAAATATAATACATTTGTTCTTTTGAGGGATCCTCATATTTGAGGGACACCATTTGAAGCCTAGTATGAATTTTATTTTCACAATCTAAACGGTCTATTTTTTAAATCTTTACTCATAAATCATCCTTGTAAATAATTAAAAAAATAGACAAATCAAAAATTGTTAAGACATCTTAGTTGTGTCCAACAAAATTGACGAAAATGGTGTTTCAAGAAAATATAAAATAACAATCGTTTAATTGAGTAGACAAATATATCCAAATTCAAGTAATTTTTTGCATATATTTTTAAGGGAATAAAACAACAGTATAATTAGACCCAACATAAATGGTTAACAAAAGAAACATCTAAGATCTGATTGTAATTAGACCAAACATCAAGGGGTGCAATTGAAACGTCCTTGTATTTTCTCATGGACGTCTAGAGCTTACCAAAGCAACTACCAAACGCTTAATTATTCCACACTCAACCGCCCGTTATTTAAACAAACTGTGACCATCATTTCACTTGCTCCGCATATTTATTTATTTATCTTTTCAAAAAAAAATGTATTTCATACCCAAATTGACTTGCTCCTCATTTAAAAAAAAAATTAACAAAAAATTTGATTCGGTCAATTTTGGGAGGGCAGGTTAGTATCCTAAATTATCATGTATAAATTAAACTCATTATTTATAAAAATAAATAAAAAGCCAACGGGCCCAGTGAAAAAGATCATTGACTTGTAGACTAGAGGTCCCAAGTTCCAATCCTTATGGCATCATAGTTGTGTGAAGGTGTGTGAGAAATCTCCTCCCTCTTGTAGACTATCGCTTGTTCCTTAAAAAAAAAAAAGGGGGGGGGGGGTGACGGAAGACCCCGTTGGTGGTTTCTAACGTTAGATCATGTAATTTAGAGCAAGGTGGTTTCTAACGTTAGATCATGTAATTTAGAGCAATTATCCATCCAGTCGAGGTCATATGTTAGAATGTTAGTAAAATACGAAACGGGATAAATACAATTTGGCAAAATTTTTGAAAAATCCAAATCAAAGTTTGGCCACTACATAATTTTTTTTAATTTGTAATAAATTTTTTAATTTCATAATATATGAAAATACGTGTATTAAACGTGAAGAATACATATGTATGTATGTGTATAAGACATGTATTGTACATTTAATTTTTTTTTAAATGTGCATATTATCGAGTTTTTCATACTTGTATGGAAAACAAAAATATTTTTGAAAAATATGTATGTATGTATATAACACGAATATTATACAAAAAATTACTAACTGGGTCTAATGTCGCTTGTATAAAAATAAAAATACAAAATATACCTTAGCAGTGTTTTTGGTCACTTGTTTTATGATGGGCCATATATACGAAGATGTCACCATCCTTCTACTCCTACGTTACTCCCTTCATAGCTTAACAGGTGTCCCTTTTCCAGCGTCACATTAAAGGCTTGGGTAGATAAACTTAGCCTAAATTATTGAGTTTGATGATGGGAACATTTGGCTAAGCAATTTAAGGAATCAAACTTTTTATAGGCAGCCTAGCCATAGATTACGACTTATTATTATTATTATTATTATTATTTTATTCTTTCATATAGGAGTTTCTTAAGCCTAGCCATATTTAGTCTTGTATTCTGTCTGCTTAGCAAATAACAATTAATTAATTAATTAAAAAATATGTCTATACTTTATATAGTATACTTAGCTAAATACAAAATATAGTATGAATTTAATTTTAATGTGTATTCATCTCTTTTGAAGGATCAATATCTAAGGATACAAGTTGACTTAGTGACCAAGAAAAGCTAATTACAATGAATTTTAATAATTACAGAAATCCTGAATGTACAATAATCACCATAATCCTAACCATACTAGGAGAGTTGACTCACGCTAACAATATGTATAAAATACGCCCTTCTATTATTCGCTAAATTTCTTTAAAAGATACAACGAAAATTCGGCCTTTATATAAAAACTTGTAATTATGCCTAAATTTGTTTATTTGCATTTTGTTTAATTGTACGTGAAAAATGTTGATAAAATACGCAAATAATTGTTAAATGTTTAAAACAAACGTTTACTGTTCATAAAAAATATGTACATATGCCGTTAAGAGCATGCCGATAAAAAAATAGAAAAATATTTCAATTAATGTAATATGCCGTTAAGAGCATCCGCAATGGTTTTTTAATAGTTCAATGCAATAAAAAAAAAATACAGCAATTAATTTATTTTTCAAATATATTCAAAATTGGTCTCTTTTTTAATATCTCTATGAGGATATTTCAATAGTACAATTTTAATGTTATTAAATTTATTTATTTTATTTTATTTTATTTGAGTATATAATATTAAAAAAAACATGTAAGAAATATAACTATTGATATGAAGTTATTTAACTGTACCATTATAAGTAAAACTACAGTTCAATTATTGCATGGAGTCATTATGGATGCTCTTAGACGAATCGTTGCATGGAGTATCAACTTTATTCTTTTAATTGGCAGAAGTGTTAGTTGTTATTACAATTATATTCCCTTGACTTGGAAGGCCAAAGGACCCCTCCATCGATATAACTTAGGCACCGCATGAATTTGTAGTTGTTAAATTTTGTTATGGATTACCTACTGTTTATATTAATCATTCATTATTATTATATGTAACAACCCGACATTTATTTTATTTTAAAATTTTAATGTAGGCAAATCCTAAAGTTAAAACATAAAAACAAACAATTCCGTAAGTTGTAACCACCGGGCACCAACTACATACATTTTGTTATGGATTACCTACTACATATTGGGCTATCAATTCTTTCATATTATGATATTTGTATTTATTTATTCATATTTTACATAGGTTCATGATATATTAATTATGTTGTCGACTCATATTATGACATATGTACTAGTACGTAACATAACGCATCGATGTGACCATCAAACTAGAATGTTTTCGATGTGTGTTTCCACTGCGGACTTAGAAATTTTTTAACGGAGATGCAATATTGACTAAGTATGACAAATAGTTTTTCGGAATAATCATTTTCTCAAGATAATTTTTGGCGGCTTTTATTCCTTACACATCAAATAAGAATACTTGATTTTATTGAATTTTAGTATGAAGTATATATTGACTTAATGAGCCATCATTTTTAGCCTAAATTGTATTTTGCACTAAAACCGATTTTTCATATTTTGATTTGGTGAGAGTTTGATTTTCTAGTATTTTTATTTGAATCCAAATTGGGGGTACTTCCTTATTTACATTGTAAACTTAAGTAAATAGAGTTATATAAAAATAAATGAAAGTAAAAGGACAAAGACATTTACTTAAATGTTGAAAATGAAAATAAAGTAATCTGTACACCAGTTAAGCAAAGGGCAAAGAGGCAATTTAAAGCACCTACAATGGTCTTTGAGCCTTAATAAGTCCGCCACTGTGTGTTTCCCTAATTCTCGAGAAAATAAAAAAACTCAAAAACCTTGGCCATTCTCTCTCTCTCTCTCTCCCCCAAAGGAAAAACTCAATAAAGGGAGGGGGAGGTTAGGGGGAGGAAAAAACGTAACTGCCCCTTTTGTCCCTCTCCAATTTTTTTTTTTTGGGTTAGTGAATACTCCCTTTTGCCGTTTTCAATAAGAAGCCCTTTGTGGTGATTTCTTATGACCCATGCTTATAAGGTTGAAGTTTGTCATCACCTATTTTTCCATGATTGTTCGATTGACATATTTGTTTGTTGTTATGGCTAGTTGGATCGCTAAAAAACCATGTTTTTCCCATATCAGTCATATATTTTGTATTTTCTTAAAGGTTAGGTGTGGTGGGTTTGACGACGGTGTTTTCAAGGTGGTGGCTGTAGTGTTCATTTAAAGTTACTAGTGTGGTTTTAGAATTTTGGGTTTTGTGGGTTTTGCTTAAGATAACCATGCTTAATGGTAGTGATGTGGGCTAGGAGTTGTGTGTTCGACTTTTGTTGGCTTTAGTTCTGTTTTTTAGCGTGTTAATTTTGTTTTCCATTTAGACTTGATACTTTGGATGTGATGTTGATTTGTTTATTTTTTTTCATTGTCTGCAAATAAAAACCCTTTTTCCACCAGGCTAAACCCCATTAGCTTGATGTTGATTTCTTAGTTGTACAAATATCTAATGAAGTTGCTCCTTCATATGATGGCCAATCGGATAATATCCCAGCCAACCAAGGGCATTATCGTACATCCCACAATTAATTAGTTAAATAATTAATTCAAAGCCTGATCAGCAGCCGAGGACCATATATTTTTTCTTTCTTTTCTTCTCTTTCTCTTTCTATCTGTTTCTCTCGTAACCTTTGCATTGAATCCCTGGCCTCTTGGTTTGGTGGCCTCTTAGCTCCTCCTCTTGTGAATTCTATATAAACAAACTCGGAGAGAAATCAAAGGAGGTGGGATCGGATGAGAGAGAGAGAAGGAGAAAGAGAGAGAAAATTAAAACAAAAGGCAATACAGATCAAAATTTGAATTATTACAAAGAAAAAAGAAAAGAAAATTATGGAGGGGACAATAAAACATTGTAGATGTTGGTTTAACGGGATTTCTCTCTTTCTCCATCCTCTGATCATCAGTGTCTTAATCATATTCATGTGTACGGCTAATATTGGCAACGTGGACGCAGCTTTCAGTAACCTCACCACCATCCCCTTCAATCAAGGATACAGCCCTCTCTTCGGTGATGGCAATCTTGTCCGCTCCCCCGACGGGAAAGGTGTTCGTCTTCTCCTCGACCGCTTTACAGGTTAGTTGTGTTCATTTGTGCGTGCAGAAATACTAGTATAATTTCATACAATTCGTTATATTACCTTTATTTATTTCTTCAATTGTATTCATTTTTTTCTCTCTTTCATTCTTCATATTGATTAATTTGGTTGATTAATTTAATTCAGGGTCTGGCTTCATCTCCTCTAACCTCTACAACCACGGCTTCTTCAGCGCCAACATTAAGTTGCCATCCGATTACACTGCCGGTATCTGTGTTGCCTTCTACGTAAGTTCTCTTATTATATTTTAGAAATTGGAAATTCCTTCTGGTTGGGAAGAAATGAGGGGAATTTTATACAAAAATCATATACTTTTTCATCAGTTAAGAAATTTTGTTGCTACATATCCTGCAAATTAATTATAATTTTCCAGTTAGTGTACGTTCGGCAATTAATTCTTAATTTGTTTATTTATTTGATCGTGATCAAACTGAACAAACAGACCTCAAACGCGGACGTATTCGAGAAGAGCCACGACGAGTTAGACATAGAATTCTTAGGGAACACAGAAGGGAAGCCATGGAGATTCCAAACCAACATCTACGGAAATGGCAGCACCAACCGCGGCCGGGAAGAGCGTTACCGGCTGTGGTTCGACCCTACCAGGGACTTCCACCGATATAGCATTCTTTGGACCCCTCAAATCACCATGTGAGTTTTTTTTTTTTCATATTTCTATTATTAATATTTATTAATTTCCTTCGAGAATTTGTGTTCTTTTCTACATATAAATTTATTTTTGTTTTGCCTTGTTTTTCTATGCCACGTTTTGCTTTGATTGTTCCTTCTGTTTTGGGAAAGTTCTCATATTCTTGTTTACGTGGTTATACTTTGTAGACTTTGTTGTTTGCTTATTTGACCTCACGGAGCAGCCACACACGCTTTGGGATTGCGTCTGGGTTGCTTCTACTTGAGCACAAATGGACAACGCATGAGTCTTTGAACCTAAAAAAACTTTATATAAATAATATCTCTTCTCGAGAAAAAGTCCAACATGTGTTATGCTTAGGTCACACTATGAATTTAATTTGATGGTTGATTAAATAAAATTATGGATAAATGTGATCATACTTTGTTTAAAATCTAATAATAATTCTCTTTTATGCTCTCAAATAAAAAACAAGAATCATTTTTATATATGTTCGCGTACACACACGATAATTTTGCCATATATAATAGAGAAATATATATATATATACTAGTTTTTTCATGTATTTTTACTTAAACTTTTTTATTTTTTATTTTATCTTTTTTACAATATAAAAAGATATAGATAGTTGTGTTCCATAAAAATACGACTCTTTATCTGTTTTTTTATTATAAATATTTTAATTTTTTTTAATATGAAAAAGTGTGAATTTCCATATTATCTTTATTTAATTAATAATCTCAATTCTTAATGTTTACATTAACTAATGATATTTTTCGGTATTTTGAACGTTGATTTTCTGCCTTTTGCTTCATATTTAAGGATAAAGAAAGCATCCTCCTGTACTTTTTAGATGGTGTACCAAATTTTTGTTAGGCTACCAAACTGACCCATGCAGATCCGAAGTTTTCTATAAACCATATTGACTCAATCATTGCCTAATTTTAATTGAACAAATTGATTGATGATACCTTTCTATATATATATATATATATGTGGTTTTTTTTTTGGTCGAATTGATATAATCAGTCAATTTGTCCAACTAAATTATTGCCAGTGTTGACGTATAATTTAGGGTGATGCAAGTAAACCTTCCCCTATATATAATTATTTAATTATTAAATTTGTAAAATTTGTTCAATTAAATTAAGGCCATGATTGACGTATCAATTTCAGATTATGCAAATAATTAATTAATTACTAAAAATTTGTTAATGTATCAGATTTTATGTGGATGACGTTCCAATTAGAGAGGTGGTGAGAAGGGAAGAGATGGGGGGACTACCCATCAAAGCCAATGTCGTTGTATGCGACTATATGGGATGCTAGCAATTGGGCCACATCCGGAGGGAAATACAAGGTGAATTACAAATATGCCCCTTTTGTAGCTGAATTCAAAGACCTAGTCCTGGATGGCTGCCCTGCCGACCCCATCCAGCAAATCCCAGCAGCTGAAGCATGCGCCGAGAAATACGCCCTCCTCACCACCCAGGACTACTCCGTCATCACACCTCAGCGGCGGGCCGCCATGCGTAGGTTCAGGCAGCGTTACATGTACTACTCTTATTGCTATGATTCGTTGCGGTATCCCGTGCCACCACCCCGAGTGCGTCACCATTGCGGCCGAGGGGCGCGCTTTAAGGACACCGGCAGGTTGAAGTTTGGCGGCAGCCACAAGCGGCAGTCCAAGCGGAGAACCCGCAATCGCAATCGGGTCCTCCCTGATTCGGACGTTACACCCTATTAACCTTTCGGTCATTACCATTATATTTTGTTCATACAACTCATGCATGCATGTAAATTCAAGCCTAGCTTATACCATACTATGCAATACTGTACCTATATAGGTTGGTGGGGCGTCATTCGCCTTTTCTCTCTCCAAATTAAGTTCAAACCTTAATTTGTTGTTGAAAATTAGTATAAAATTTAGCATCATGAGTTATATATGAGCAACCACTTTTGGTGGGGGTTTTTTTGGTTAGAGGTGCTTTCTCATTCACATGAAATAAATTTAATTCGATGAGCGCGTACACCCCAAAAAAAGGCCAATGATTAGGTCGATTGATATTGTTTTAATATGATATCCAAATTCATATTTCTAGCAACATATAAAATTTTAGTGCTATTAAACGAACCCTAAAATTAACTGAGTACACCATACTACCAAAGTATTTATTGAATTATTAATTTACTCTAATATAAAATGACCAAAAATGATATATTGAATTGTGAAACAAATATAATTTTAATAAGTACAACTATATTCAACCTTAATCAAACAGAGAGAAGTTTTTGTGTAATTTTAAGAGTCTTTGATGTTTCAAAGGCTTAGAGCTTTTTTACAAACACAACGAAATACAAGTGTCGACGTTTCTCCATGTACTTGATTCTTCCAAAGATGGGCAGCCATATTTGAATGAAAAAGTTTGTTCTAGTTTGACTTAGCTCAACATCATCCATACAATAAAGTTGAAGTGGATGACTTAAAATCCCAGGGTTTAAACATTTCTTCTAACTCGGAAGCATCCAAAATTCTCAAGGATTTCGAACTGGTGATGATGCATTTCACTAGTAATTTGACAGAGATTTTTGAGTCCCCTCCACATAGTTCGAAGAACATCACAAGGATTTATAAGAATCAAGCTTTGAATTGTAGGAGCTAGCAAATCTACTCCCACAACAGCTTATGAAATTAAAGATTTTGAAGTGAAATTAAAATCTGAAAGAAGGGCACGAATTCATGTAAAAAGAGAAATTTAGTTTAGGATTGATATTAGGGTGTTGTGTGATAGAGTGTATTAGGGTGTACAAGGGGTATTTTGGGTAGTTAAATAGGGTGTACTTAGTTAATTTTACATGTTTATTAAAATATTATGGTGTACTTAGATCATAGGGTGTATTTAGTTAATTTTAGAGTTCGTTTAGTAGCACTCTAAAATTTTAGGGTGTTATTGAACGAACCCTAAAATTAACTAAGTACACCTAATTACGATCTAAGTATACCATAACATTTAAATCAAAATATAAAATCAAGTAAGTACATCTTATTTAACTACCAAAAGTACTCTTAGTAAGCAACAAAAGACTTCAACTACATAAGTAGTAATTGGAAATGAAAAACAAACTAAGCAGAGCACAACTAAACAAGACTTAGATTATATAGGTCATCATGACTTACAAAACTAAGATGGACAAACTGTGATGAAACTAAAGCCATTGAATAAAGAAGTTCAGTTAGTTCATGGACTGTTAATTTTCTAAAACTGGTCTTCAAAATCAGAGTAATTTCTACATGATCATATTTCTTTAGTAAAATCAAAGTAATTTTAGAGTTCATTTAACAACACTCAAATTTTATCATACCAAATTGTCTAACTAGAAATCATTATCCAACATTCGTCGCATTTGAACTATTTTGTTTTTGTTATCTTTTATCCTTCCAGTCATGACATGGCCGACCTTCAGGCCAGGCTAAGCATGTGCCGCCTCCGTCTCACACTCTAAATCCCACTATACATGTATAATTGGGCAACAAGAAAAAAAAAAATTGTATTAACTGTATAAAATCCCAGAACATTGGGATTCATTTTAAATTGGTACCCACTTTTTGAAGATCCTACAAAATCATTCACAAACTCATTAAAATTTGTCACCTTAAGGATGGTTGTTCATAACCTCTTGGCTTTTTATTACCAATGGTCCCTGAGGTTTGTAAAATTATCGTCTTTCATCCTTAACTTTTTTTGTGACATTAATCGTCCTTAAAGTTATCCTATGCACATCAAAATAGTCCTTCCATTAGCTTCCGGATCAAATTTTCTGTTAAAATATTGACGTGGCACATATATATGAAACCACAAATCCAATAGAATAGAGCCATGTGGCTTTAAATAAAAGGTATAATATTATATTAAAAAGAAAATTAAACTTTTTTTGAAAATAAATATTAACACTTTGAAAAACGCAAAAAAAAAACAAAAAACAAAAAAAACAAATGACCTGCCAGTTCTACCACCAGCCACCTCCCATGATCCCACCCAGCCAACCCCCATCCTACCTTCCTCCGACTGACAGCCCGCCAATCCAGCGCAAATCCACTGCCACCGCCGCTCTCCTCTCTAACACAACCAAACTCCACCTCGCCCAGATTATCGTGAGTTGAGTCGCTCGAGTTGCTGCTTTCATTTTCAACTTACCCAACTTCAACAGAGATGAAAATTGGGTAGCAAATATTACCAAAAAGAAAGACAAGAAAAAAGGGCAGCAATATCACCGTTCAAGATGCCAAGATGGACAATTCAAAATGCAAATTTCAAAACAAATGTCCAGTATTATCAAACCAATTAGCTAGAATTTGAAATTTTATTCAAATTAAAAGGCTCGAATTCAAATTTCAGATACATATCAAGACACCCATGGATCTGGTGAAGAGGGAGATCCACTGTTGGGATGTGTCGGATAGGAGAGAGAGAGGGGCTGGGGCTGTGCTTTTTCGAGGGGAAGAGAAAGATGAGCGGGGTTTGAGACAGAGAGAACACCCAACCCAGATGTAAGACAGAGAGAAAGAGAGGGGTGCCGAAAGGGAGGTGCTGCAGGGATGGGTGTGGGGTGTCGGGGCTCAGAGGATAGGGGTGGCGCTGGCTTTTGTGATTACTTAGTTTTTTTTTCTTAATCTTCTTCAATTCTCTGGTTGTTCGTTCGTGTCAATTTTTTTTCATCTATCTCTCTCTCTCAAATCTGTGCGATTTGGGGAGTTCAATTATTCTTTCCTTCTTTTAATATTATTTTATTAAATTTTGTTTTATGTTTTAGTTTTTAAATACTTTAAAATATTTTATTAATATATTATTGGATGTGTGGCCCCATATATATGCTACATCAGCATTTTAACAGAAAGATTTACCGAAGCTGAATCAAAGAAGCTATTTTGATGTGCATAGTGTAACCTTAAGGATCATAAGTGTATAAAAAAAAAAGTTAAGGACGAAAGACGATAATTTAGCAAACCTCAAGGTTACCATTTGTGATAAAAAGCATAACCTCTTATTTTCAAAGCAAAAGATCAACTTGGGATCTGCACTAGACTTTCTATGCACTCGACCACCAGGAACTTTTATCATAAATTCTAGGCTTATTTACTGAGTGCCCCTGAAACTATGGTCAAATCTCACTTTACCATCTGAAAGTTAAAATGACCCACTTTACCCCATTGATCGATGTTTTGCATCTCAATTTACCCCTCATTGTCAAGTCCGTCAAAAACTCTGTTAAAAATCATGACGTGGCACAAATAGGACCCACAAGATGATTGAATTAGATGCCGCGTAGGTGCTATGTGTAAAAAATATAATAAATAGAAATATTTTCTTTTTAAAAAACTTAACACAATTATTAATAATAAAAGAAAAAGAAGCACAAAAATAAAAAATAAAAAATAAACAGAAAATTTTAAAAACCAACTACACCGTCTTCTCCACAACCCTCCACCATCGCCACTAACAAATCTCCTCCCTCACCCCACCCCCACCCTTCGTACCTAGCCAACCCTTTTTTTTTTTCAATCTAGTTTATATAAAATAATATCTATACATTGTGGTATCTTTATAATAAGGAATTGCCTTAAAATATTGCCCATGATTGTTGTGATTTTGATGATGGCGAGGAGGATACAGTATTACAGGGCTCGAGCTCTAGAGGAAGGGCCTCCATCCCAATGTCTCCCCACCCCAAGGAACCTCTCTCTCTCTCTTCAGATTTGGAACGAGTCAGATACTCTAGATTCACCGAGGACTCAACCTAATTGCCATCCCATATTTGTTGCAAATTGAATCTAACCGCAATACCATATCCAACCCTTGAAGACCAAGGCCACGCCACTGTCTTCTTCACCAAGCCTTTTGCCCTCGCAACCCACAAACCCATCCCCGCCGCAATGCATTCGTTGTTCTTGTATTCCTTTTTTTTTTTTTTTTGCGGTCGGTATGGCTTGTGGTGGGTTTGGGTGGTTATGGATGATGGTGGGATGGTGGTTGGTTGCAGAGGGAAGGATGATGGGGGCATGGCTTGTGGTGGGTTTGGGTGGTTATGTATGATGGTGGGGTGGTTGTTGGTTGCAGAAGGAGGAGGAAGGATGATGAGGGAATATTTAGGGATTTAAAGAGGTTGGGTATGCATAACTGGGTGGGGGGGGGGGGGGTGGGGATTGGAATTTTCTTTTTATTTTCTATAAATATTATTATTATTAATTGAGTTAAGTTTTTTAAAAGAAAATATTTCTTTTTATTATTGTTTTTACACATAGAACCTACGTGACATCTAATTCAACCATCTTGTGGGTCCTATTTGTGCCACGTCATGATTTCTAACAAAGTTTTTGACGGACTTGACGGTAGGGAGTAAAGTGAGATGCAAAACATCTGTCAAGGGGTAAAGTGGGCAATTTTAACTTTCAGAGGGTCAAGTGAGATTTGACCATAGTTTCATGGGGCACTAGGAAATAAGCCTATATTCTAACCTTGATGTGGTGTGTATTGCTAAAATATGAATATTGTTTGAATACTTTAGGTTAAGTTTTATTATTCTCCATAAGGAGGTATATATATGAATTTATATTGGATGCTTTACAAGAGAATAGATACAGTAATCAATTAGGATAGTATCTCCTAATTATACAATGATTTGTCAACTATATAAAATAAGAAAGTAAATCCTTTAATTAATCGAGTGATCGGTGCATATTTACATATCATTTTGTACCCTTCTAATTTATGATTTGGTTATGTTTTTGAGTTAAACTTGTGCTTTTAATAAGTTTTGTGTTTGTTTCAAGTGTAATAAGCTTAAGGACTCACTAATTGCATTTTGGAGACAAGTTAACTCAAAACGGTGTCTGCAGATCAGTCAACTTCACGGATTGGACTGTACTTACTCAAGAAGAACCAGATAATGAGCAATACATCATTGGAAATATATGGAAGTCTAGTTTCTGTAGAATTTTACGTTTCATGATTCCGAGTCTTCTAGAGAAAGTTATACATGTTTTGGCAACTTAAGGTCAAATTCGGCAGCATCTGCGTTACTGGGCCAAAAATCACATTTGAAGGCCTTTCCGATTTTTCCTTGAGTTGGGCTGCATATGCTTGGAAAGATAAGACAAAGAGCTTCAAGATCCATATTTTTCCAGAATTTTCAGACTGGAGCCATAAGCCCAAAACGAGCCCACAAGCTGGCTGCAATGCATTATCATGCAAGACATATGCATGATGAAGTGTTGTTGATTGTGGGAAAGTTTGGTGAAGCATATTCAATACCTATATTTGAGTGGAATTTTGCAGCAGCCAAATGAGCCAAAAGATGATGAAGTGGGAGTTGCAACACTAAGCCTAAAGACAAGAGGAATTGTTTTCAAATGTAATAATGTGTTAGGTGAATTAAGTGTTGTAAGTTGGTGAAGTGAGTGTGGTAGGTAAACCTATTGTATAATTCAGATTTTCACTTCCCCTAGGCCTATAAATAGGGAAGTTCTCTAAGCTTGTAATAACACCCCAAGGGGGGGAGCTCTCAAACACTTCTCTAGAGCTCCCTTCCCTTCTCTCCCTCAATTTCTCTTAGTTTCCCTTTGTAGTTCTCAATTGTTGTAATAAGATCATTTACTAAATGTTCTTTCTTCTAAATTCTCCAAACACTTCTCTATTCTATTTCAAATTCTCTCAAGCTCTCAAAACACCTTCCTTCCTCTTCCAAAATTCCACGAAGCTCTCAAACACATTTTCTTCCCAAAGTCTCCATGCCCTCTCTTCTTCTAAATTTCTTCAAACACTTCTCCCTTCCTTCATCAAATTCTCAATGTTCTCAAACACTTCTCCATTCTCTTTAACATTCTCCAAGTTCTCAACATCCTCCAAGTTCTCAAACACATCTCTCCTCTCTTCCAAAAGTCTCCATGTTTTCAAGTGTTGTACAAAACCCTTTTTTGCTTCTTTTGTTTTCATTTCTATTTTGTAGGAAAATTGAACAGGATCATTCAATCACCAATCCCTGTGGAATCGACCTCGCACTTACATTTGCTATACTACCAAACGGCTCGTGCACTTGCGAGTCTCGCAAGTTGAGGATGCAGCTGAATCAATTTTGGTGCAGCTGAAATCTACACAACATCGAGGAAATAAATCTCCTTGATTAATTAGGAGACTCAACGTCAACACTCCTCCTCAAGTTGGTGCATATATGTCACAAATGCCCAACTTGGTAAGTGAGTCATGAAATACTCTTCCACAAACAGCTTTTGTTAAGACATTTGCCAGTTGATATTCTAATTTTACAAATGGTAGGCGGATGGTCTTATTCTTAATTTTTTTCTTTGATGAAATGTCTATCCACCTTAATATGTTTGGTTCGATCATGTTGAACTGGATTATAGGCAATAACGATAGCTGACTTGTTGTCACAATGTAATTGCATTGGCTTGTCTGGCTTTAAGCCCAATTATGTCAAGAGTCTTCTGATCCACAATAATTCACAAACTCCGTGAGCCATTCCTCGATACTCTACTTTTGTACTAAACCGAGAAACCACATTTTATTTTTTATTCTGCCAAGTGACTAGGTTACCTCCCACGAATGTAAAGTAACCAAAAATAGAACGTTTATTTGTAATGGAACCAGCCCAATCAGCATCTATATATCCAACAACTTCAAGATCTCAATTTTTTGAGAACATTAATCATTTCCCAGGGGCTGACTTTAAGTATCTTAAGATCCGATCAACTGCATTCCTATGAGAAACACTCGGTGAATGCATAAACTGACTAACCACACTCACAGCATATGCAATATCTGGTCTTGTATGTGCCAGGTATATCAACCTTCCAACAAGGCATTAGTACTGTTCCTTATTGGTTGGTTCTTGGTCCATGTCTTCACATAATTTGTGATTCATCTCAATGGGTGTGTCAGCATGCTTGCATCCAAGCATTCCTGTTTCAGTGAGTAGATCCATTACATACTTCCTTTGAGACGGAAATATACCAGTTTTGACCTTGCTACTTCGATTCCGAGAAAGTAATTCAAATCACCTAAATTCTTCTCTCAAATTCCTGAGACAAATACATTTGCAACTTCAGTTGCTCTCCTACGTCGTTTCTAGTTACGACTATGTCATCTACATAAACAATCAATGCAGGAAGTGTTGCGTAGATTCAGCTGCACCAAAATGGATTCACTGCATCCTCAACTTGTGATACTCGCAAGTGCACGAGCCGTTGGTAGTTTAGCATATGTAAGTGCGAGGTTGATTCCACAGGGATTGGTGTTTGAATGATCCAATTCAATTTTCCTACACAAAACAAAAATGAAAACAAAAGAAACAAAACAAGAAGAAAGAATGTACATTACAAGAAAAATAAATTACAACTAAGAAAACATTAAGGAAACTAAGAGAACTTTGAGGAAGAAAGGAAGTGTTTGAGAACTTTGAGGAGGGAGAAGAAAGTGTTTGAGAAGTGTTTGGGAGCTTTAGAGAAGCGAGAAGAAAGTATTTGAGAACTTGGAGAAGAGAAAGGTGTTTGGGAAGTGTTTGAGAACTTAGAGAATTTGGTGAAGGAATGAGAATTGTGTTTGAGAACTTTAGAGAAGGGATGAGTGTTTGGGAAATGTTCGAAAGCATGGAGAACTTTGAAAGAGAATGTGTTTGAGAAACTTGAGGATTTTGGAAGTAAAGTGTTTGAGAACTTTAGAGACTTTTGGAAGAACATGTGTTTGAGAGCTTTGTGGATTTTGGAAGGGAAGAGACATGTGTTTGAGAAATTGGAGAATGTTTGGAAGAGAATAGAGAAGTGTTTAGGAAGTGTTTGAGAAGGGAGAAGATAGTGTTTGAAGAATTTAGAAGAAGAGAAAGGAGAAGTGTTTGAGATTTAGTAAAAGCATCTTGTTACAACAATTGAGAACTACAAATGGAAACTAAGAGAATTTAAGGGAGAGAAGGGAAGGGAGCTCTAGAGAAGTGTTTGAGAGCTCCCCCCCTTGGGGGTGTGTTTACAAGCTTAGAGAACTTCCCTATTTATAGGCCTAGGGGAAGTGAAAATCTGAATTATACAATAGAGTTCACTAACCACACTCACTTCACCAACTTACAACACTTAATTCACCTAACACACTATTGCATTTGAAAACAATTCTTCTTGTCATTAAGCTTTGTGTTGCATCATCCACTTCAACATCTTTCAATTCATTTGGTTGCTGCAAAATTCCACTCAAAAATAAGTATTGAATATGCTTCACCAAACTTTCCCACAATCAACAACACTTCATCATGCATATGTCATGCATGACAATGCATTGTAGCCAGCTTGTGGGCTCGTTTTGGGCTTGTGGCTCCATCCTGAAAAATCTGGAAAAATATGAATCTTGAAGCTCTTTGAATTATCTTTCCAAGCATATGCAGCCCAACTCAAGGAAAAATCGGAAAGGCCTTCAAATGTGATTTTTGGCCCAGTAACGCAGATGCTGCCGAATTTGACCTTAAGTTGCCTAAACATGTATAACTTTCTCTAGAAGACTCGGAATCATGAACCGTAAAATTTTACAGAAACTAGACTTCCGTATCTTTCCAATTATATATGGCTCATTATCTGGTTCTTCTTGAGTAAGTACAGTCCAATCCGTGAAGTTGACTGATCTGCAGACACCGTTTTGAGCTAACTTGTCTCCAAAATGCAATTAGTGAGTCTCAAGCTTATAACACTGAAATATACACAAAAGAAGTTAAAAGCACAAGTTTAACTCAAAAACATAACCAAATCATAAGTTAAAATGGTACAAATTGATATGTAATTATGCACCGATCAGTAAGTTTTCCTTCATCACGGTTAAGAGACAGGGTGTGATCTAAATTACTGTGTATATCCAAAATTATTCATAGATGTATTAAATCTACCAAACCATGCCTGGGAGATTGCTTTGACCCATATAATGACTTTCTGAGCTTGCAAACTTGATTCTTCTTGTCAAGAGATGAATTACATCCTAGGGGAAAGTCCATATATACTTCTTCTTCCAAGTCTCCATGTAAGAATGCATTTTTGACATCAAACTGATGTAGTGGCCAATCAAGATTTGCTACTAGAGACAATGGACTCTAATAGTGTTAATTTTGACTCCTGGGGCAAAGGTCTCTTGGTAGTCTATTCCATATCTTTGTGTGTACCCCTTCACCACCACTCTAGCTTTATATCTTTCAATGGATCCATGTACTTTGAGTTTCATAGTATAAATCCACTTGCATCCTACTATCTTCTTTCCATGAGGTAAGGGCACAGAGTTCCCATGTGACATTCTTTTAGAGAGCTCCCATGTGACATTCATGGCTTCTTTCCATTTTGGGTCTTCTAGTGCTTCAATTACACTATTGGGGACAGATATGTCAGCCAACTACTTCACATAGTGCACACGTTACTCCTTGATAATCTGCTGAGAGATATATAATTATTGATAAGGTATTTCCCTTTGGTTTTAAGATCTGGTTCATATTGTACTCGAGGTTTGCCACGAGTTCCCATGTAAGTGGTGTTGAGGTTGTAGCAATAGAGTAGGACCTGGAATCGAAGATGCACACCCAATTTATGAAGGAGTGAGTAGAGCCAAGTGGTTTCAGCATAAGCATGAGAGAGGGCGCGATATTCCGATTCTGTACTAGAGCGAGAGATAGTGGGTTGTTTCTTGGAACACCAGGATATGAGGTTGGTTCCAAGTGTAATCACATATCTAGTGGTTGACAGACGAGAATCAAGACACCCTTGCTTGAGTCTGCATCGGAGTAGGCGAGAGACGAGCTGTGGCAAATTGGGAAGTGAAGGTGAGCCGAGATCAATAGTGCCCTTGATGTAACGAAGTATCCGTTTGGTTGCAACAAGGTGAGAGGTACAAGGGCACTCATGAACTGAGCAATGGTGTTGATGGCAAAGGATATGTCAGGGCGAGTGAGACTAAGATATTGTAAATTGCCAACAAGCTCACGATACTACATTGGGTTGGAGATGAGAGCACCATTAGAGACGGAGAGGAGAACCTTGGCAACCAATGGGGTAGATGCTGGTTTGGAGTTGAGAAGATTGGCTTTCATTAAAAGATCATGGGCATATTTAAGTTGATTGATGTACTCCTTATGAACAACTTGTAAACCCGAGAATAAGACGGTGGACCAAGGTCTTTGATGTCAAAGTGGCCACCTAAAAGAGAGATGAATTGTTGAAGATGGGTGGGATCACTACCAGTTACCAAGATGTCGCCTATGTATACAAGAAGAAAGATGGTATGGGAGGCTTGTTGAAAAATAAATAATGAAGTGTTAGCTGTCTTCGTGAAAAACCCATAGAGAGAAGAAAGATACTGATGCGATGGAACCAAGCGTGAGGTGCTTGTTTAAGGCCATAGAGTGCCTTGTGGAGCTTGCAAACATGAGAACGATGAATGTGATGAATTAAGCCATGGGGTCAAACCATGTAGACATCTTCTTGAAGAAACCCATGTAGAAAGGCATATTTAACATCAAGTTTATGAAGTGACTAACCACGAGAAACTCCAAGGGCTGAGAACGGTGTGAATGGTGGTAGCTTGACAACGGGACTGAAGGTTTCATCATAGTCTATGCCCAAGAGTTAATAAAAACCTTTGGCAACTAGATGGGCTTTGTAGCGTTCAATGGAGTTGTCGGAGTGGCGCTTAATCGGGAAAACCCACTTACACCCAACTAAGTTATGAAAGGGAGAGGAAGGAACCAAGGACCAGGTATTATTTTTGAGAAGTGCATTGACCTTTTCAGTCATAATGTTATGCCACTCAGGATATTCTTAGTAGCCCATGAAAAACAAGTAGGTTTAGTATATCAACATCAGTTAATAAGGCATGGGGAAATGGGTATTTAACAATGCCGTATGTGTGATGCTTGGGCTTTTGAATGCCATCTTGAAGGTAGGTGCGCAAGCGAGGAATAGGGCAGAGGCTGGGAGGTTGGAGCGCCTAATAAGGATGAGGGTCTTCCTGGGGGGGGGGGTGGGCCTAGTGTAGGGACCGAATTGTCGAGAGAGAGGATGTGCTTGCACAAGTGGAGAGATGGGTATGTGAGGGCGTCTTGAATATGTTTGGAGGAGGGGGCTGGGCTGGTGCAAAAGGAGGCTTGCTAAGTGGATTGAGGGTGATGTTGGGCAAGTTGGACTTGGGCTGGTGAGTCCTGGAAAGATACACACTAGGGAGGTGTCTTAAGTGAGCGGGCTTGGGTCTGGGGTAGAAGTGGTCAGTGTGGGCCCAGGTGCTAAGGATGACAGAATTGGGTGGAATTCAAGATCTACATACTCTGAAGGAGGTGATACCTGTAAATGTTCAAATGTTCAAATGTGTTTTGTTAAATAAAACATGATGGGACGTGTAAACACGACCTGTGGAGGGATGTAAGCGGTGGTAACCTTTGTGGTGAGAACTATATCCAAGGAAAGCATATTCAAGGGTGCAGTTGGTGAGTTTATTGGCTGTATAGGGTCCAAGATATGGGAAAGAAGAACACCCAAACACTTAGAGATGAGAGTAGGAGGGATGATGTTGGAAGAGACGAGCATATGGGGTGTCCCAATGAAGATTGGGAGTATGTAAGAGGTTGATGAGATGGACAACAGTAAGGGAAGCTTTGACCCAAAGATTGTGGGAAGTGTGGGAAGTGGTAAGGGAAGGAGTAGAGAGGCCATTCGCACAGCCCCCTCTCGGATGATTTCTTTATCATGTGTTTTGGGTGCATATGGACGAAATAAAAGAAAAAGAGCCATAAAAAACAAAGAGTCGTTCCATGGTGAAGGTGTCATATATGAACCATGGATGTGTGGACCTTTATATTAGCCACAAGATTCATCTGAATAGTAACTTCACTTAAGTTTAATGAAATGATCATGTTGCTTATATGAAGGTGTAAGGGTCCATATATGACACTCACACTATAAAATTTCGCCCAAAACGGAGGAAGAAAGAAAGAGGTTAACGCCTCTTTGCTCCATTGGGTTGATTTCCAATTAAAAAGTGGATCATATTGCCTACTTTGACTGAAGGAAAGGAGGAGGTGTCGTTTTCGGACACTTTTGGTGATGTTTCAAGAAGGCCACGGATCAGTCCTTGCTTGCTCATGTGCTAACTAATAAAATGTCAAGAGCCCAAAAACAAATTAATGGGTTGTCTAAAATTGCCCATTAATTTCCAAATCATGAAATATTTAATGGGTGATTCAATTAAATACTCAGTAAATTTTCAGCAGTTCAAATTCCTATTATATGGTTAATGGATCAATTTTAAATCCTGAAAGCCATGTTTCTTGGCAGTCTTTCACTTTCTCTGCATTATGTATATGGAGCTTTGAAACATTGGTACAATTTATATTGGTATGAAACATTGGTACAATTTATATTGTGGTATGACCCACATCAAATTTGAACAAACCCCACAATTTGAACATCAAATTCAAAATGAGTGAAATAAAAAAACAAATAGCTAAAACAATTTACATTTCACTCAGACATGAAAATTCCTACAGGTTCAGGTTCAGCCTTGAAGTTGAATTTAAATGGACAAAAACAAATAAAATAATACTAGTAAACTAGACAAACTAAGGGAACTGAATGAGCCCCCAATTTGATTAGTGCCTAATGGGGCTGATAGCCACCCAAAGGAGAGAAATAGTGATTGCCATAAGACCAGACCACACAAACACAATGGTGGGTGTCTTCCCTCTTTTTCCCATGAGCCCTTTTCAAACGGATACAAATGAGCCAACACCCAGAAAATGAAGAACACACCTCCAAGCAACCGGGCTCCACTGCGGTATCACAGCTCTATATCGTTCGACAAGTTGCAGCTGCGATTGCAATCAAGTTTGTCATCATGATGGTGATGGGTGGTATCATCAGAGACGTCCATTTGAAGATGTAGAGATCAACAAACTCATCATCTACATCGTCACCACCAGATTTCGATGTCAAAGTGAAGGAAATCTCTATTCCTGCTATCACCTTCAGAAGGCCTTGGAGCACGGCGGCTAGATGAGCACTTGTGCCTCCAATCAACCAAAGACGCTCGTTCCTCCACCACTCTTCCAGTTCAATGCCAGACCACTTGATCTCCGGCACGGCGAGAAGAATGAGGGTGATTGTGATGCCCAGGAGGTATGCTAGGAAGGTTATGTTGAGGGGACTGAACAATGGGCTAACCCGAAAAAGAGCGAAAGCGCAGGAAGGAAGCAGTGAGACAATGAGGAAAAAGGAAGTGAAAGGGTACATTCCCACATTCAGGTAAGCGATCCTTTGCAGAATTTTCATCCTTGAGCTGGCCAGAAGAGCATTGTTGCGAGAAAAGAAAATCTCAACAGAGCCAGGAGCCCATCGGAGCACCTGATGCGCCCGTAGGAAAATTGATGGGGGCAGTCCCTCTGAAAGCATCTCTCTTTGTAACACAATAAGCAGATCTCCATCCACGGTTGTGCATCCGGTAACCTGTCACCACATCTTCATTCCTGATCCATAAATCCACCCAATTCTCTGGCCCCATTCAGTCTTATCCTCATACCAGCATGAGATGACACTGATTGCCCTCAACCGGTTCATGCATCAAGAAGCTCCCGAGGGAGAGTGAGAGCGCCCGGGACGTCCATGTTTCATGGATGGATGATCACACAATGGGCCGACCTTGGAATTCTGCCACTCGAATTGAGTCAACAAGGAAGCTTGAGTTTCCAAACTTTTTAGGAACAAGAGCAAAATTCATTTCTTCATCATCACCAAACTCTCCAACTTCAATTGATTGGCAGGTCTTGGGAGGCAACTTCAGGGGCAGAAGCAACTGAAGAAGAAGATTTCCTTGTGCGACCACGGGAGAGAACCACTCCAGGCAGAGCAACCATTACGACACTTTTTCACCCGAGGAGGATCAAAGCCATAAAGGGCGGTGCGACAAAGAGGCATCCAGTTCCTACATACACTGGACCCTGAAGGCCATCAAGTGCACGCATGTTGACATCAAAGAAAACGGTGTTGTGGTTGGCATAGCGATCAGAAGGGTCAATTCCTTCGAACCTCTAGGAAGCTGCACGTAACAAATGCGATCACCACCGCGGTCCATCATGAAGCACATACCTTCTCTCAGTGCTTGGGAGTTGTAGATGTAATGGTCACAGTCAAGGTTGAGAATGAAGGGGCCATTGGACATGACTCCTGAGGCGCGAACCAGAGCATTCATGGCACAAGCTTTCTTGTTGTGATCATAGCCAGGCCGCTTTCCGCGAGAACATAAACGAGCATGGGTAGACGAATATCAACCTCACTTAGGTCCAAGGAACTTGAATCCATTGATGTTCCTCTAAGTGGTTCATCACTAGGAGGTTTCAACATCACCTGCATATGCATATGACACAAATTAGCTTCTTAGCCAAACCAATCGGCACGTTTAATTAATTTGAAATGACATCTTGAGACTACATTAGTGAAATTTTACAAGACGAATGGAACTCATATGTACCTGCATGATCCTGGCATGATCACCCTAGAATGCTAAGGCGCAGAAACTCTCCAAGTGCCAGGCCAATGGGTTCCATCAGACCATCCAAGTAGCTTTCGGGATTTTTATCTTTTCTCCTGCTTCATCATTTCCAATCTCTCTCCCAAGTTTCATAGCCTTCATCTCGTCCAGAGCATTATAGGCATCCGAACGTCTTCGAATTGAATTCAGGAAGGCCATTAATCCTAACCTTAAATTCATCATACTCACGCTTCAACCGTCTGGTCCTTGACAAAATCTGGCCTTACTTGATTCTTATAAGGATCTCTCTTCAGATTGAAGTACGATTCTTGATTTCGTGGCTCAATAGCATGCTTCCGGCAAAATGGCACCCACAAATTGGCAAAACTCAGGCTTCTACCATGGCCTCAAAGGTCAAAAGTGCACCTCCATCATCAGAAACATAGCAAGAAAGCTTCTCAACGGGTAGTCAGCTGCAAGAATTGATAGAATGGTGTTTGCAGTGACAAGAGGTGGTTCCTTCTTCTGGATCTGCTGTTGATACAAAAATATCTATGCCTGGAAGATCAGATTTTCCAGTAGGATTGCTGGGATTAGGTGATTCAAACTTCTCCTTTAGAACATCAAGATTAGTAATGCGATTGATGGGGACAGAGCTTTGGAAGCTGATCAAGTAGCCAGGAGAAGGCGAACCAGATTTCACAAACGACAGACATAGCCCACAACCACACTGCATCCTCATTAGGGTTTCTGATTCTCCATTGCAAAAATAGTCCAAGGACAACCATTCGAACTAATATTAGGATCCTGCAAGAATACACCCACCCACCAAAAAGATGTAATTAAGCTTGCTATTAACTTGTTCAAGTAAATAATGGACAATACTATATAAACAACTCTAACTAGCCTATATGGAATTACTTCTGCAGCATCAAAATTAACAATATGGAAGAGAGCTGAAAGAGTGCAACAAAAAAGGGTTTGTTAACTTTGAAGCTGAATTCAGACCAAAAAAGAAATTCTTCGAAGCTAATAGCAATGAAGTTAATAATTAGAAGAGTAGTAATGAACTCCAAGGTATATTTTTGAAGCTTAAACTATGTACTTGGTCATTTGTGGATAACTTTGTTATGAATTTCAGAGTTCATGAACTATGTAACACAGCACATCTTAGACTAGCACAATGCAATTCATAATTTCGACACCGTGAAAAGAAAAAGATAGAAGATAAAAACAGTGCAGGTAGAAATAAACACTGAGGTAACATTCAAAAACAAAGAGAATGGCAAAGCCCACAAAAACAATGGGAAGACATTAACAGATCAGAGGAAAACAGAGAGCATCAAATGAGGAAAATAGTTTTACCGATAAGGACTCAGAATTGCAGCAGAGATATTCAGTTTGCGCGTAAGTGGCCTCCATTGCTTGTCATGAAAGACTTTAGGATCACCGCCAATCCCCTCCTGGCTCCCATCCACAGCAACCTTTGGCCATATAGCATTTCCATATCCATAACTCCCCTTTGTCTCGAACAACCATTTGGTATGATCAAACTCACTGCTCTGACGCCCCATCACTGCTGTTGACTTCATCAACGACAACCTCCTCTCCATCTTCGAAGTGAATGGCACCTGCAGATGCTGCCCATTATTCGCAGCATACTCACTCACATCCAGCTCCTTATAAGGTTCTTTGCAGCCAGGACAAATATGATCACCCGTTCTTATAGCGTCCCTATAACAATCCAAACAGATCTTGTAATCACACTCACAAGGGACTATGTCTACTCCCCTCTCATCAGTGACTACCTTAGCATCACAACCGGGGACAGCGCAATTCGACCCTTTCGCGCCAGTCATCTGGGGATGGCTAGTTACAGACTCAATTACCTTTTCCTTCAAATGGGCTCGGGTAATGCAATTATAGCCGCCGGTAAACAAAGAACTGGAAGCATACTGGTCCTCAACTCTCTGAGAAGTGGACCACTCCATGGACATTCCCATGGGCTGATTATCAGGTGTAGAGGGTATGTGAACAGTGTAGGTTGCAAATTCAACACCCCCAAGGTCACTGTCAAGGTCATTGCTAGTTTGGGTAACATGGCGAACCCTAGGAGATCCACCTGAGAAATTGACTGGAGACTCAGAACCCATAAAGCTCAGCACCTTCTAGCACCAGAATCTGAAATTCAAAACACAAGAAGCAAAAGAGCCACATGCTCCCTCTGTCAGAAATTGAAAATTTTTATGTTTGATTTCGCTCAGAAAGCTGAGACTTAGAATAGAAGAAATATCAAAAAGTACATTTAATTATTCGGATTACGCAACTGATTTCTTCACTCAGTACCCGAAGCAAAACAAGGTTGCTAGCAAAAGAAACACAATATTTTTTGTTTTTTGAAACTTCAACAGATGGTATGCAAAACAAAATAGCAGCCAAAATGAATAAACGAATAAGTGATGAACACTCTCACCTTAAGAATCAAAACACCAGCTCAAATCCCGTTCACAGAAGAAACCCTTCAGGACCCCAAAAAAAAAAAACAGTTGATTTCTTACAGAGAGCGAAGAAGCTGCAGGTTGATGACGTGGAAAACCTAAGAATGAAGAAATGGGTACGCGTTGTTTTTTGAGTTTGGGTTAAGACGGTGTGCTGATTTGCAATCCAAATTATGAGGCACAGGCATTGTGGGTTTTGAGTTAGCTTGGCGGACTTCTTTTCTCTGCTCGTTTTCTTTTGGTCCCTTATAAAAGATTTTGTTTTGAATTTTTGTCGTTGTCTTTGTTACCGTTGAAAAAGTTTTAATTTTGAATTATTTGACCGTTGCAAAACGAGACCGTTGTGGAAGGACTTTCTTCTCTTTACGACCAATAAAAAGGATAAGGAGACATCGACCCAAAAAATTAAGGATGAGGAGATAATTTTTATTCTTTTTCGTTTTTAATACAAGCAAGAAGAGGAATGGAGTTTCTTTTTCATTTCACCAAGGTGTTATGAGAGTTAAAAATCTAAATAACTAGTTCGTCAAAACTTAACATCAATAGTCCTTACAAGATCTAACGACTTCAAATATAACACATCAAACTTAACATAAAGTTTAATTTTATTTATTTATTTATTCTAAATTGACCATATATATCCCTTGTTATCTCTCTCTCTCTTCTCCTTTTTCACTAGACTAAACCCAATTTATTTTAATTTATATTTTTTATACTTTGGGGTGAGATGGGATGGGATAACCAAATCATCTTTTGCTTTTTCTTTTTAAAGTGGCCTTTCGTAACAAAAATGCTAGCCCTTTTTCTTTCTTGTTTTTTAAGAGACCCACTTTTTTTATAAAAGAAAATTATTTAAAATGAGGTTTATCACATGTGTGCTTGAATTTTTTTTAAATCCTCATTTTAGTTCTCAACTTTTAAATTAATCAATGTGGTCCTTGATGTTTTGGTTCATACATCAATTTGGTCCCTACTATAGCCATTTTGATAGAACTTTCATTAAATTTGGTGACGTATAATCATCATCACATGACCAACTTTAAAGGAATTTTTTTAATTAAAATAGCTTATTTTAGTCCTAAAATTCATGTTTTTGCTAAAAAAAATGTCATCTTCTCTCCATTTAGGATTTCACATTTCGGTCTCTTTAAACTTATCGTGGTCAACACGGCGGAGAACCTTGCATCAACAACCAAACCAACAAGTGCCCACTTTTTTCTGTTCAAAATTTGTAAATTATTGCAAATCTTGTTACTTTTTACTTATCTTGGGCATAATAATTTCGTACCATTTCGAAGGCTACTTTGTAGCAGCGTAACTCTCGCATTCTTAAAAATGTTTATGTTCTCCATATACTATTCGAAAGCTTGTGTGACACAATTGAGAAACATATCATGAACCAAAACAGCCACTAATAAAAGTGGTGGGTTTTCGAGGGCGAAAGTAAGCTGCTCACCAACTATTTGTTTCTTTTTGCTGTCTCTCTCCCATCTCTGGACCAAATGCCAAAAAGTGGTCTTCTTGAAACCCTTCAAGCAAGTTATTGCTTCTATTGACAAAGAGAAAATTGTGTGAATGGATTGTTTGATTTTATATTTATGGAGTCCAATTTGAATTGAGATGGCATGAAAAAGAATTAAAAATTAACTCTTTGGTTATAATCAATGTCTTTTTCATTGACATAATCAATTTGCATTGCATTCTTCACATTCAAAGCTCCAACCGCATGGTATCGCAAATTTTATATATATATACCCAAAGTAATAAATGCACCTTCCATTAAGAGGGTAATTATTAATTAACAATATATATATATATACTAATTATAGGATTGACATCATATATAATACCTTTTTTTATTAGAAAATTAAATATTAACCCAAAACTGCAAGCACTCGTAGGGAAAACTCATGGGTTTTTTTAGGATCAATGTAGGCCCATTTTTTGGATTTTTATCAAAATTTTAATTAATTATCATATTAATAATCATAGTTCGACTTTTCTCAATGCCCATATTACCCCTAATAATATCCAATTTTATCCCTAATAATATCCAATTTTATCGTGCGTGTTATAAATGGTTATTATGGGGTTTGTATTGAAAAGGCCCCCTTTTTTTATTTTTATAAGATGGCATCATCAATATTTTCTTCCTTTCAATATAATTTATATGGGTAAATCTTCTACCAAACACAACAATATGTTGGGTCAAATTCAAATTGTATTTAAATGTAGTTTTGGGATAATAGATTAATGATTAATAAAACATCAATTAATATAATACATATTAATCATAATACTGGGTGCTAATCTTCCCTCTCCCTTTTTGTCTACTTACAATCCCTTTTGTTTTTTTTATAAATACTTTTTACTATGACATACAAGTATAAGTGGATAAAAAAAAAATGGGAAAATCATGTAATACCCCGAAAAATTCAAGGTGGATTTTCATATTTTAGTGAAAAATAATACAATGGTGGAGAAGATTATGGGTATTTTATCAAAAGATTTTGGATTGAGATTATTAAATTAAGTGTGTTTAATTTCAAGTTGGACAAACATGACCAAAACACCCCTATGTATGATAGATTACCAAAATACCCTTGTAGGCAAAAAAAAAAAAAAAGAGAAGGAGGCAACGTGTAAGCCAAGCATTTCTTCCCTCCTTCATTCTTCCCCTCTTGCCTCAAGTTTTACTATCCACCATTTATGAAGGGATGAGTCACCTAGTCTAAAATGGTGACTCACCTAGCCTAATTAACCTCTTCCTCCCCATTCATTGTATCAATACTCTCTTCTAAATGGATGACTCACCTAGCCTAAGGTTTTTCAATCATAAATTCACTCTTATCTTCATCACATTCATTGTGTCATCCTTTCTTCCTCATTCACTTATCTTCATCCTTATTTTTCTTTTGTTCCTCTTCAAAATCCAAAATTCGTCACTTTCTTGAAGCTGCTGAGAACTCATATTTCGGAAGCTCAAATGAGAAACTTTCCTTCATAAAAGTTGTTCATTTTCATGATTCCTATAACATACTAAAATTTCAGCTCAATCCGATTAGTATAGGCTCTGGAACGTTGGTATGATCACAATAAGTTTATCATTTCCTGATTTCACAGCAGTATGCTCGGTTTCAGTTTGTTTCTGTGATTTTCTGTACTTAAATGACTTTGGTTCCTTCATCAAAGTTGTTTGAAATTCTGTCTATTATAACATATCAAAATTTCAGATTGGTCGGACTTCTCTAGCCACCTTGGGAATGTTTAGAGTGGAACTTGTTTATAGTTTTCAACCTTAGGTCCTTCCCTCGTTTTCAGTCCAAAACCACTCATATCAAAAGCTCAAAACACTATGGTTTCTTCATGATAGTTACTCCAAATTTTCCCATTTATAACATATCCAAAGATCATCCAAACACAATCATTATAACTCTCTAAAAATTGGTATGAACAAAACTTGTTCAATTGATTATGTTGAATCTCTTGTTATAGATATGTGTACTTTCTCTCAAATGACTTGTTCCTTATCATTCAATTGCTCAAATTAGCCACTATCATCTCAAGTAAATGGTTCTTTGAAGGCTTGAAGCTCATCTTTTTATTGTCTCTTTGAGTACTAGTTTTAACCCAAGTTTTTGGTTGGAATGCCTCAAGTATATATATATCTTTCAAAGTGTGTTTTTGTGAAGTTCTAAACTATTTCGATGTGATTTTTGTTCCAATTTCATTTTAGGGTTTTAGGTCTACGTGCGCTAATAGAACACTCAAATTTGTTTCCTTATTTCCAATGAATTTTAATCAGTAAATTATCTTAACTAGGTGTTCTACTCTGTGTACTTCCAGGACGAAACAACACAAGGTTAAGCTAGCTGGACATGAGGTAGGGTTTCCTAATTTCCCAATGATTGGGTTATGTCACTTTTAATCTTGGTGATTATATATAGTACTATTAATATTATTGTTGTGTTGCTCTGTGAATACTATTTGATGTTATGTGAATATTATTGTTGATGTTTCTCCGTGGATATTATTTGACGTTGAGTGAATGTTATTATGCATGTGATTAAGCCTGGAATATTATTGTTATTATCTATATTATTATTCTGCAATGATAAATGATGTTTGCGTTGCATTACATATGCATCATAAAGACAGTGGTGTTTGGAGTGTGTGTGTGTGTGTGTGTGTGTGCGTTTGAGATATATTTAAGGGTAAGAGAAGGCTTTAGATATATCTAAATAAAATATGGAATATATTCAGGTGACGGGAGCAAAGCTTGAATATATTAAGGTGATGGGAAGGGCCTCTAATGATAAGTGAAAGTTGAGAAATTCGTAAACAAAAGAAAAATGGGTTAAGGGACGGATAGGCGCTAGTTCATATTTTAGGTATTCAAGCCACAGTGGTAAAACGCATGGTATGGGACATGCAGGCTTATTGCCCTAGGATATGAATTAGTGGGATTAGAAGGGAGTGAGTTCATGGCATCACCGCATATGCAAATTTATTTATCTGGTATAATTGCATAATTTGTATATCTTGTGTTGTTTGATGCATGACACTTTGATTAATTTGATAGCTGACTTTGAGGGGTTTGACGGTACTCTCCTGGGCATTAGAATGCTCATACCATAATAGATTGTGCAGGATTAAAGAAGAAGATTGAGGAAGCGGGTTCAACTAAGCTAGCTGGGCTTTTATTGTTGATTTGTGTAATTAATATTTGTAAGTAGTCAACCGTTTGTTAAAGAGCTTAGTGTGTAGTTAGTTACAAGCTCCTGCGACTCTGGTTTTGTAATGTTAAGTAAATTTTGTATTTTTGTGGCTCTATTTCTCATCATATCATGGTTGTATGATTTTATTCTTATGACTATGGTATGACTACGCCCATGATTCGGGAATATTCTTTATTTTTCGAAAATCGGGTCTCTAACAAATCAGCTCCCTAATTTATGGAAGATTATGGGTGAGCTGGGTTAGGTTGTGTCACAATGGGCTCAAATGGATCGAGCTTTAGGCTAGGCTTGGGTCTTAAACTCTTAGCTCAAGCCTTGCCCATTGAAAATTGGAGTTGGGTCGACCTATCTAAAGCTACGAGGTGGCTCGGGCCATATGATGAATTTATTATTTCTAACATGGAATGAGAGTACAAAGAGAGCATTTGAAGATTTTTACTAGTAAGTTGGATTAAAGTATAATTTCTTTTGTAAAAGGACATTTTATTAATCACGCTAGTTTTCATTTCAATTCTTAACAATTTCGTAAAAAATCTAGTGAAATCGTTATTTTATTCTAATTTCAGACACTTAGTAAACATTTTAATGGGAATGCCGTGGAGTGACTCATGCTCACTATGATTCATGTTTGCTCCAATTCCAAGTTAGTAAACATGTCATAAAGAGAAACTTATGTGCAAACTAAGCTAGTTACACTCTTATCAATGTTGGCATTTACTAATGATGTGGCATTATATCACTACTCCTTTTTACATGGTCATCAATATGAGTGAGAAAATAGTTATAAGCATACGAGCCACACGAATTTCTCCAAATTAAGAGAGAAATGTATATGAAACGTGGGCAGCTAGTCTTATCGAGTGTTGGTAACTAAGGATGGTATAGCATTATGTCATTGGTTCTTGTCAGATAGAGGTGTCAAATCGGTCGTTAGAGTTGGCTCATTTAATAAATGGGTCATCCTGAGCCCACCCATTTAGGAAAATCATCAATTCTGACCCGAACTCATGGCCTGAGCCCAAGGGCCATGCTCATGCCGGGCCACTAAAAGGCCGATATGAGCCCACGTCAAATTTGACTTATATATTTGCATTTATTTTTTAATTTTTTTTACAATTATGTATATACTAATAAGATTTATTATTTGTTAAAAAAAAAGTCGATCACTTTATTCCAAGTACATTTAAATAGAAAATGGCTAGATTATTGTTTGAGTTTCAAAAATTGACACTTGAAAAACAAAATTATTATTTTATATATAAAGAAAATATTAAATTTTAATATATATTATTAGAGAAAAGAAATAAACTTGAATTAAGATATAAATATTATAGTATTATATATGATTTTTCTTTAAAACAAGTATAATTTAATAGATGGGCTTTAAATGAGCTAGCTCGACCCATTGGACATGATTACCTCGTAGGCACGGCCTAAGGATGCAGGCCATTCTATGTCCAACCTTACTTAAGTGGGTCGGCTGGGTCCATTGACACCTCTATTGTTAGAGCATCTTCAATAGCCTCCTCAACAGTTTTGGAATGCTAAAATAAGTGAGCCACATCAACAAAACTCCCTCCAATAGACTTGTCAAACTCAATTACCAAAGCTGCAACCCCATGTCTCTCTTTAGGGATTGACATGTTGACCTTGGCTCTTTAAAACATTTAATTTTGCTTTGGAAGAACAAAACATACATTGAAAATGATAAAAACCTACACTTTTTCTTTTCAAATAACAAATACATAAACTTTCTTCACATGTTTTTGTATTTTTCCTTCTTTTTTTCCATAACATTGCATTAATTGGATTGAGAGACTGTTGGGCAAAAATTATTAAGTAGCAAATAAACTTTTCCAAATTACCAAATAGGTTAACAAACTTTAATTTGAAGAGTTTAATTTGCTACTATTGGAGATGCTCTTACATGGTCATCTATATGACATGGCACGATAGTTATGGGCATATGAGCATATAATTTCTTTAGATAACAAGAAAAACTTACCTTTAACATGGGCAATTACTCTTGTCAAGGTTGGCGATTGATGATTACATGGCTTTATGCCATTGGTCGTTGTTACGTGGTCGTCTATTTCACGTGACACGGTAGTTATAAGTACACGAGTCTCACGATTTTTTTCCAAATTAGGAGAGTGTATCATGTGAAGAAAGACACAGTGTCTATGACATGAGTTTATGTCATTGGTCCTTGTTACGTGGTCGTCTGTTTCACATGACACAACATTTACGAATTGCACGATTTTTTCCCCTAAATTATGAGAGTGTATCAAGTGAGGAAAGAGACGGAGTATATGACATGGCTTTATGTTATTGGTCCTTGTTACGTGGTCATATATTTAAAATGACACAATGTTACAGGCACATGAGTTGCACGATATTTCCAAATTACGAGAGTATATCACGTGAAAAGAGGCAGACGTTATATATACACCCAAACCCACGAAAGTTATTCTCAGAGTAGGCACCACACACTCTTCGCATCACTCTGTCTCTAGAGTCTAGACTCTGGAGGTGGACTGTTGGAGTTCATCTTGCAAGGCGCCTCCTCTGCTCCGCCAATATCTTTTGTTTCTTGTAATCTAATTGGCATCAGGTACATCCTTCTTTATTGTTTATTCTTTTATTAATGTTTTAATTTTGCTGGATGGGTTCATGGCTGATATTGGTCATACTATTGATCGCGTTCATGGCAGCAATCCCAACTTCGGATGTTTTGATTTATGTTTTTTGATTTTTGATTTTGTTTCGTTGAATGGATTCATCCTCCGCAAAATGTGGGTTTGTATCATTTTTTTAAAATGATTCTAATGTTCATTTTCATTAATTATGTTGAATGTATTAAAAATTCGGTCTTTCAGAATTTTTGTCATTCTTTCATTATTTATGAATTGGGTATGACAGAAGTTTATGAAGAATGTTGATTTTTGTACAGAAGTTTATTGAGAATGTTGATTTTCTACAGAAGTTTATTGAGAATGTTGATTTTCTATAGAAGTTACATAAAGAACTTTGATTTTCTGCGGGAGGTTTATTAAGAATGTTGATTATCTGCAGAATTTTATTAAGAATGTTGATTTTCTATGAGTTTTCATTCAGATTTCCCACAAAAGTTTTACAGCCTTGCTCTAGGTTTATCAAGTTTTCTATTTATAATCTGAGATTTCAGGGCACTTTTGTCCATTACTAGGTATTAGATACTTCTATTTGAAGTGTTTTTGGTCCCTCAAAGAGAGTTGTTGTCCAGGATGAGTTCAAGAAGAGGTGGTGGAAATTCCAAAGGGAAGGAAGTTCGTGAAGTCAATAGCCCGAAGATTAAGCAGTTGAGTCATGGTGTATCAGACATTAGCCTGGACTCGGCACAAGACGATGGAGAGTGGGCGGTAATTTCCAGAAAATCCAAGAACAGAGCTGGTAGCAGCGCTGCAAAACAAGTCCAATTGGGTCCTCAAAATTCTACTTATAAGGCGTGGGCACCGGCACATGATGCTCAGAAGCCAAGTATGCGAAATGGAACTGGTGGTTCACTAACTGCCAATTCTCAAAAACCAGCTGGAGGAAGAAATGCAAGGCAGGAGCCTAACAGTACTGGTCATTTTGGAAGCAACTTTTTGGCCCGGCAACATTTGATTCCCCTCCCCTGGACCATGGATGGAATTGGCAATCTAGAGCTGGTAAAAAAGACAACAACGTGGCTGCTCCTCTCGCTGATGATAATGATGATGACAACTCTGATCATATGAGCGATACCGACGAATACGATGACGAGCTATTCAGTGATGAGTTTGACTCGGATTCAAGTGAAAAGAGCCATGGCACTCGGAAGCAAAATAGATGGTTCAGAAATTCTTTGAAAATTTGGATGGTTTAAGTGGAGGTGAGATTGGTAATCCTGATAGACAGTGGCACTGTCCTGCATGCAAAGGTGGTCGGGGTGCCATTGACTGGTACCAAGGCGTGCAGCCCCTGAAGAGACATGCCGAAACAAAAGGATCAAATAGGGTGAAGCTCCACAGAGAATTTGCAAAACTTTTGGATGTGGAGTTGCAGATGAGAGGAGTTATGACTCAATCTGTGGCTGCGGGTGAAGTATTTGGTAAATGGGTAGGTTTAAAAGATGAGGAAAAGGATTCCAAAATTGTCTGGCCTCCGATGGTTGTCATCACAGAATACTAGACTTGAAAAGGATGAAAGTGGAAAGTGGATTGGTATGGGAACCGAGGAGCTTGCTGAATACTTCGGATCTTATCCTTATTTGAAGACTCGACACTCGTATGGTCCGCAGGGACACTGTGGGATGAGCATTTTGATTTTTGAGGCCTCAGCAATAGGCCATTTTGAGGCTGAGCTGCTGCACAAGAATTTTGCACTGCAAGGATTAGGCAGGGATACTTGGGATTGTGGTCCTATCTTGTTTTCGTGCAGGTGGTATTGGACAGCTTTAGGTTACATGGCAGTGAAAACGAGACTTGGATATGTTCAACCAGCATACCGAGGAGAAATCTAAGCTGAAATTTGAGCTGAGATCTTACCAAGAGGTGGTTCTACACCCAATGAGGCAAATGAGTGCGGACAGCCAACAGGTTATTTGGTTGAAGGACAAACTTCCTAAAGAACAGAGGCTTAGAAAAGATGCTGAAGAGACTTATGAGATACTTCGTGACAAGCTGAGAAGGTGCAGGAAGGAAAACCGCATTTTAAAACGGAGGATAAAAATGCAGCTTGAGGAAAACAAGGAAGAGATGGATCTGCAAGAAGAATTTTACAAAGACATAATGTCTCGTAACCGAGATTGAAAATTTTATTCAAGTTTATTGCATTTACTTTCTATTTTGCTTTATTAGAACTCCAGTTTTTTTTTCCCCTTTCTATTAAAACCATAAACATATCTTAAGACTGGTATTTTAACTTTTAAAGTGTTTATAAGGTTGCTGGATATTTTATGTTATTTGGTTTTGTTCTGTGACATGGGTGCCTTGGTTACTAGGCATTCTATGGCTTCTTTACTTTTCTATATCTCGAAGCCAAATTATTAGATTGTTTGAGTCATGCTTTCATTTGAAATTGGGATTGGGTGCTTTGCTTGCTGCCCAAGTCTCCACAAAAATTAAAAGAAAGACTTAAGTTGCTCATGGTAGAGCTGCAACTTCTCTGTTATTGCTGGCTGGAGTTCTGTTAAGAAAACAGAGGAAAACAGAGAGAACAGAGGATTTTACTTTCCAATGGGATTGCTGCTGCCAGTTAAAAACTTGAATAAGGATTTTTCGTATCAGAATCTAAATGTAAGTAGGTAATTGAAATTATTAATTTTAAGACTGAATGAATTTGACTTCATTTTCAAAATCTTCTTTTTAATCTTAAAATTAAGAAATGGAAGCCTTTATCCAAATCCTCACTATTCCTCATTTGGGAACAGGAAACAAAAACATATGCAAGGTTTCTTTTTATACCGTTGACCACATAGATTTGTGCTCCATGAAAATGAAATGTTTAAAGTTGGTAATCAATTATCGATATGGTCAGTAATAATCTATCAACTTCAACAATCTCACCCAAATCAGTTGACCACATAGATTTCAATGACACTATTTTTCATCACCACTCCTGGCGAGCATTACCACCATATTAATCATATTAATGGGCGTTGAATTAGTTGAATTTTTTAGATTCGTGTAACAGATAGACTAAATCACACTCATCCAACACCAATTAACATGCTGCTAATGCTCACCACCATTTAAGAGTGGTGAGCAAAATGTTCTCGATTTCAATGGCTGCATCATTCTTTGTGGAAATATTTAATGTAATTCTTCCACAACTAAAAAAGATTAACAAATTTGTGAAAATTTACATTCCATTGCCTAACCAAAATAAGCCCTTGACAAATGGATAACAGGCGTAAAAATGAACGCAAATACCTATTTTCTTTTGTGCAATTGTTTTTGTTTCCAAATCCTTTTGTGCATTTAGAAAAATAAAATGAAACTGGAGGATGAGCATAATCCAATTCACTGTATGGTCCATTTAAGTTCCGGAGAAGCTACGCAGACATAACAAGAAGGAAAAACACATGGAATTACTCAGCTCTAGTGATGGTATTTCATGTAACTTTAAATCTGAAAACAAAATACTCATATCAACAAATGTATAGAATCCATTTTTCCTATGAATATCAAGTTCAAATCAGTCAAAAAATGGCTAGAAAATGTAACATTTCAGTGGGAGGACCCTATACGACTTCCTGAAGGTGCTGGCTTAAAGTGGCATTAGATGGACAAAAGATAAGATACCTTCAAAATAATGTGCGGAGAGCATGCATCATGGAAACTGAATGAGCCCCCAATTTGATTATTCCCTGATGGCGGGTCGATAGCCACCCAAAGGAGAGATATGGTGATTGCTAGAAGACCAGACCACACCCAAACACAATCGGTGTCCTCCCTCTTCTTCCCATAAGCCCTTTTGCCAAAGGGATATAGATGAGCTAGACCCAGAAGCTGAAGAAAACACCACCAAGCAAGCTGCTCCAATCTGGTGTGGCACTATGTCTCGATTTCGAACAAGTCCAACGGCGATTCCAATCAAGTTAGTCATCATGATAGTAATTGGTGGTACCATCAGAGCTGTCCATTTGAAGACATAAAGATCAACAAAATCATCATCCCCATCATCACCTCCAGATTTTGATGTCAAAGTGAATGAAATCTCAATGCCTGCTATAACCTTTAGAAGACCTTGGAGCACTGCAGCAAGATGGGCACTTGTGCCCCCGATAAACCAAAACTGTTCGTTTCTCCACCACTCTTCTAGTGCAATGCCAGACCACTTGATCTCGAGCACGGCAGAAGAATAAGGGTCAATGTGATGCCCAAGAGGTATACCAGGAAGGTTACGTTGAGGGACTGAACAATGAACTGACCAGTAAAGAGTGAAAGTGCAGGAAGGAAGCAGTAGACAATGAGGAAAATGGAAGTGAAAGGGTAGATTCCAACATTCAGGTAAGCAATCCTTTGCAAAAATTTCATCCTTGAGCTGGCCAGCAGAGCATTGTTGCGAGAAAGAAAATCTCAACAGAGCCAGTGGCCCACCGGAGAACCTGATGAAGCCGATCTGTGAGATTGATTGGGGCAGAGCCACGGAATGCATCTCTTTTTGTTACACAATATATAGATCTCCATCCGCGGTTGTGCATCCTATAGCCTGTGACCACATCTTCAGTTACAGATCCATAGATCCACCCAACTCGCTGGCCCCATTCAGTCTTATCCTCATACCAGCATGAGATGACACTGATTGCCTCCGCAACTGTTGATGCATCAAGAGGCTCCCGGAGGAAGAGTCAGAGCACCCGGCGGGCGTCCATGTTTAATGGATGGATGATCGGCAAGGGGCCGACCTAGGAATTCTGCCACACGGATTGAGTCAACAAGGAAGCTTGAGTTTCCAAACGTTTTAGGAATAAGAGCAAGACTCATTTCTTCCTCCTCCATGTCTCCCAGTTCAATTGATTGGCTGTCTTGAGAGGCAACTTCAGGGGCAGAAGCCACCAAAGAAGTTTTCTTGGGGATTGGTGAAGAAACCACCACAGAAACCATTACGCTCTTTCCTGCTAGGTGGATCGAAGCCATAAAGGGCAGTGGACGAAAGAGGCATCCTGTTCCTACATATACTGGACCCTGAATCCCATTAGAGGGCTCGCATGTTGACATCAAAGAAAACAGTGTTATGGTTTGCATAGCGATCAGATGGATCAATTCCTTCAAACCTCTGCGGAAACTGCACGTAACAAATGCGTTCCCCACCATGGTCCATCATGAAGCACATGCCCTCTCTCAATGCCTGGGAGTAGTAGATGTAGTGATCACAGTCAAGGTTAAGAATGAAGGGGCCATTGGACATGATGGCAGAGGCACGAACCAGTGCATTCATGGCACCAGCTTTCTTGTTGTGATCATAGCCAGGCCGCTTTTTCAGCGAGAACATAAACTAGCATGGGAAGACGAATGTCAACCTCACTTAGATTCATGGAATTTGAATCCATTGCGGTGCCATTTAGTGGCTGATCACTAGGAGGTTTCAACATCACCTGCACATGGTATAGATAAATTCTTAACAGCGCATTTAATTCAATCTGAATGCATATAAGAGAAACTTGCTGATTCTACAAACCAATACAACTTATATGTACCTGCATGATACTGGCATGATCGCCCCTAGAATGCTCAGGCGCAGAAACTGACCAAGTGCAGGCCAGTGGGTTGTATCAGCCATCCAAGTAGCTTTTGGGAGCTTTAAATTCTCCACTGGTTCGTCATTTGAACTCTCTCTCTGCATTTTCATAGCCTTGATCTCCTCTCTAGCATTAAAGGCATCGGAACGTCTACGGATTGAAATCGGGAAGACTATAATCCTTACCTTAAATTCATCATACTCACGCTTTTACCTGCCTGCGATCCCTGACAAAATCTGGGCGCACTTTATTCTTATAAGGGTCTCTCTTCTGATTGAAGTAAGATTCTGGATTCCTTGGCTCAATATCATGCTTCCGGCAGAAAGGGACCCACAAGTTGGCAAAACTTGCAGCTTCTGCCATGGCCTCAAAGGTCAAAAGTGCACCTCCATCATCAGAAACATAACAAGAAAGCTTCTCAACAGGGTAGTCAGCTGCAAGAATCGATAGAATGGTGTTTGCAGTGACAAGAGGTGGTTCTTTCTCTGGATCTGCCGTAGATACAAAAATATCTATGCCTGGGAGATCAGATTTTCCAGTAGGATTGTTGGGACTCGGTGTTTCAATTTCTCCTTCAAAACATCAACATCAGCAATGCGATTGATGGGGCAGAGCTTCAGAAGTGATCCAGTAGCCAAGAGAAGGCAAACCAGATCTCGCAAACTACAGACATAGCCCACAACCAGACTGCATCGTCATTAGGGTTTCTGACTCTCCATTGCAAAAATAATCCAAGGACCACCATTCGAAAAAGTACTAGGAGCCTGAGATTATATCCAACAAAAATTAAGAGATGTAAGCTTATAAAGCAAGCAGTACTAACTAAGCTTATATGCAATGAATTCTGTGGGCTCACAAATAACGATGAAATGAAATCTCCAAAAATACCACTTTGAAACAAGTAGCAAAAAGAGTGGCAAGAGAATAAACAGTGCAGGAAACAGAGAGAGGATCAAACAGTTTTACAGATATGGACTGAGAATTGCAGCAGAGATATTCAACGTGCGCGTAAGTGGCTTCCATTGCTTATGTTGAAACACATTAGGATCGCCACTAATTCCATCATCACTTCCATTGGCAGTATCTTTTGGCCACATAGCATTTCCATAGCCATAACTCCCCTTTGTCTCGAACAACCATTGGTTATGATCAAAGTCATTCGTCTGACTCTCCATCAATGCTGTTGACTTTGTAGATTCTGATTTCATCAACGATAACCTCCTCTCCATCTTTGACATCCCAGCCGTAGATGGCAGAGACAAAGGCTGCCGATTAGCCACAGCATACTCGATCATGTCCAGCTGCTGCTCCTTATACGGTTGTTTGCACCCAGGACAAATACTCTCACCACTTGCTATAGCATCTCTATAACAATCCATACAAATCTTGTAATTGCATTCACAGGGAACTATTCTAACCCCCTCTCATCAGTCACAACCTTTGCATCACAACCCTCCACAGCACAATACGACCCTTGTGCTCCGGTCATTTGTGGATGGCTAGTTTCGGACTCAATCACCTTTTCTTCAACTAGGCTCGTGTAACACAATTATAGCCACCTGTAAACAAAGAACTCGATGCATATTGGTCCTCCAACCTCTGAGAAGTCGACCGCTGCATCAAAATTCCGGTGGGCTGGTTGTCAGGTGTAGGGGTATGTGGACAGTGTAGGTAGAAAATTCAGCACTCCCAATCTCACTGTCAAGATCATTGCTGGCTTGGCTAATATGGCAAACCCTGGGGGAACCACTTGAGAAACTGAAGCAAGATCCAGATGCCATAAAGCTTACCACAACCTGCAATTCATGGCACATCAGAAATTGATTAAAATTTGAAATAGCTAAACACAAACACAAATCCAACCCTCCTCTTTCATCAACAACAAATGAAATATACAGATTGAAATTTTGCTTTGCTTACTGGGTAGTCTCAGAACTAGAGGAACAAAACAAAACAAAAAATAATAAAATCTCAGTGTTTCTCCAAACTCTGTTCTCTCTCGGCTCAGGAAGAAACAGAGAAAATCAAACTATTAAAAAATACAGTCTCCCTTGCTCTAAAACTAAGGGAAAAAAAAGCAAAAGCAATCACAGGGAGATGGAGAGTTTTTCGTCAAAAGCTTACCTATTAAACACCAACCCTCTTCAGTCTTCACCAATCTTAAACAAATAGAAAGCCACACACAAAGTGTAAGAAACTTTCAAATGCGCCGCCCAGAGCAAAGCAAAGCAAGAGAACACAAGACCCAAGTCCAGGCTCCTACCTTAGTCACTATTTTTCAAACCCTTTAACAGTTCCAACACAAACCCACTTATTCTTATACCCAAAAACCCAATGCCGGCCCTCCAATACACCTCTTGATCATCATTTTTATCAAATGGGTTTTGAGGGTTTGGAAGGTTTGTTTACCTTTGTTTTCTAGCAATGAGGTCGTCTTATGTGTCCATTTGTTTCCTTTTTGGGTATGATGGTGTTTTTATTTTTGCAGAGAAGTAGTCAGAGAGAGAGAGAGAGAGAATGTCACAATTGGCAGAGAAAGACAATAGGAGATGGAGAGACGGAAGCTCTTGTCTTGTGCTTGTTTTATGTGAAGAGCGGTAATGGTCGAGGTTTTGTTTTTGGGTTTTATAAGGGACATATCGGGAATTTCGAAAGTCGGAATCTGGTCGCGTTTGTACATTCTAGTTTTTACGCGGTGTGGATGTAAGATTCCCTGCGGTCGGAAATTTGGGTTCTTACTACAATCGGTTTCATTACAGCCCTACATCACAAAATTGTATTGTGATCCTTTAAAAATGATGACTGAAATTCCTATTATATCTTTAAAAAATTTAATTTTCTAAAAACACAATATAATATGACAATAACAAAAATCATCATAATTTTTAGTAGTTTTCCTTATTAGGTTTTATTTCACGAGGTAATAGCAAAAATATTTCATTTATTATTTGTTAAGATCTGCAAAGAGATCCTCCTTATAATTATTTATTTATTTTTAACTTCAAAATCATCATTATTAATTATTGTGAAAAATAATTAAGATCATCTCACGTATTATAATAGAGATTACTTTGTTATCTTTTATATAATAATACTACAACCACTAAATTTTTCTGAGTTTTAGTTACCACCTTCCTTGCTGTTAATATAAATTGGTCATATTTCATAAATAAATAAACATAAATTGGTCATACTATTTTAATAACATTAAACAATTGTCATTAATAATAATATATATTACATCAGCGCAGTGAAGTTCATCTTGCCCTGCCTGATCAGTTTAGAAGGCAAAGCATGTGTCGGTCTTTTTGTGGATCCTTTCTTTGATGGGGTGGTGATGTTGTTGCAGAGGATCTTTACCCTGTTTGAATATGAGCTGTTAATAGTTGTATTTGCACACTGCGTGTACACTCCATCCAGTCAGCCAAAACCTGTATACTCAATCCCTTTCGTGAAATGGCTCTTCAGATGACAAAATTTTCTTCTTCAAATGTTGAATGGAAAATATTAAAATAGAGAAGAAAATATAAATGCAAGGGTAAATAAAAGAAAATTTAGAAAAAGTGAAAAGAGAAACAATATTATTTATTTAGGGGTGGGCGTTTGTGCTGGAAAAAGATACCAATTATACCGAACCGATCCAAATCAAAAGCCTAAGTTAAAAATATCTAGTGGAATAATATCTAATATCCGCGGTAAAGTGCACAATATTGAGCATTATATTCAAATAGAAAAATTATTTTAAAAGTACGTGTCACTGTCTTATGGAAATTTGGAATGTTATTAGGTTTTTTTTTTTAATTTAGAAAAATTACATAAAACCCTCCAAATTATAGGGTCATTTTTAAGTTCATAACCAGCTTTTAGGGACATTTATGAGTACAACTGAAACTCCTGGAAAACTTACAATTTACCCCATTGGTTACACGAAACGTTTGTTAATCTGTTAAATGCTTTCTTGTCAAATGTGGGACCTATTTTTTAATGAATGGACTTCCATGTATACAAAAAAAATTAATAAAAAATCACATCTTTAAAATAACTAAAAAAGAGAATAAAGTGAAAAAACCCAACACAAAAGATAAAAGAAAAATCAAATCAAAAAGAAAAAGTAAAGAAACAAAAAACGCAAACCAGCTCACCCCCCAACAAAAAATCTCATTGTTCCCAACCCCATTCCAATTCCCCCACCCCCTTCCACCACCTCTCTATTTCTCTCTCTCATTTGAACTCGATCAAGTAGGTTTTTTCGGGGGTTTGAGCTATCTACTTTTAAATGTCTCCAAAGGTGAGTATGAACTTGAAAGGATTTTATGTAGTTTTTCCTTTTTTGTTTTTAGGGTTTTTCACAAATAGGCTCATTTCAACACTATTAAGTCCGTTGGAAAAAAAACACTATCAAATCCTACTGTCTCTAGCAGCAAATATAATTGACCATTACATTGAGTTTGATGTTAAAAATCCCTTCTTACATAGATACTTGGAAGAAGAGGTATACATGAATTTTCCACCAGGATATAATCTCATAACAAGAAAAATCAAGTTTCCAAGCTTAGAAAGTTATTATATGGGTTAAAACAATCTCCTAGGGCATGGTTTGGAACATTTACTAAATTCATGAAGAATTTTGGATACACTTAGAGTAATTCAAATCACACCCTATTCTTGAAGAGTGATAAGAAAAATCACTGCATTAATTATTTTTGTATATGACATGGTCATAATTGGAAACAACATAAGAGAGCAACAAAAACTCCAGAAGTATTTGTCTTAGGAATTTGAGATGAAGGATTTAGGTGCTCTGAAATATTTCCTCGGAATTGAAGTAGCAATGTCAATAACTAATATTTTTCTGCTCTCAAGGGAAGTATGTGAAAGAACTACCCACTTGAAATAGGAATGCTCAGGATGTAAGATTGACGACACACCCATCGAGATGAATCACAAGTTATGTGAAGATATATGGACCAAGTGCCAACCAATAAGGAACAATATCAGCGTCTTGTTGGAAGGTTGATATATTTTACATACACAAGACCAGATATTGCATATGATGTGAGTGTGGTTAGTCTTTTATGTAGTACTCTAGATGTTTCTAGAGGAATGCAATTGATTGGATCTTAATATACTTAAAGTCAGCCCCTGGGAAGATTAATGTTCTCAAAGAATGGAAATATTGAAGTTGGATATACAGATGTTGATTGGGGAGGTTCCATACAGATAAAAAGTTCTACATCGGGGTTACTTTACATTCATTGGAGGTAACCTAGTCACTTGGTAGAGTAAAAAATAAAATGTGGTTACTTTGGTCTAGTGCAGAAGAGAGTATCGATATATGGCTCAAGGAGTTTATGAATTATTGTGGATCAGAGGACTCTTGACAAAATTGGGTTTTAAACAGGAGAGCCATGCAAGTTATATTATGATAACAGTTCACGAATCAATATTACTTGGTAATTGGTTCAACATGGAAGAACAAAACATGTTGAGGTGAATTGATATTTCATTAAAGAAAAAATTGAGAACAACATCATATGCCTACCCTTTGTAAAATCAAAAGATCAATTGGCGAATGTCTTAACAAAAACTATTCTGTGGACGAGTATTTTATTACTCACTTACCAAGTTGGGTATTGGTGACGTGCATGCACCAACTTGAATGAGTGTTGATGTGAGTTAACCCAGCAAATCAAGGAGATTAGGAGATATTCTCCTAATTGATTATTGTATCTATTTCCTTGTATAGCACCCTTGTAAGCTCTTATATATACCTCCTTATGGAGAATAATACAATTAACCTGGTATTCAAATCAAGTATCATATTTTAGCACCACTTTAACCTAATAATTTATTTAGAACAAGTGCATTTTAGTAAACAATTTATGTAATCAATATAATTAATTCCTATTCCGATTTCACGTAATTTAATAAACAACTTTAATGAGAATTTGGACCATGAAATTACAAGATAAACTATCTTGCCAATAGAAGAGTCTCTTTTGCTGAAGTGAAGTCATAAGTTGATTGATATCGGACAACAGAAAATATAGTAATTATATAGAAGAAGAACAATAACAGAAGGACGTTACATAATTGATAAAGAAAAATACGTGTTAAAAATGCTAAAATGCACATATATCAAGTTAAGTAAGGACATCAACATTCACAACTTCATATTGTGGAGACAATGATGGCAGTGGCATGGAAATTATTGAGCACTTCAATATCAATGGTGGATCCAAGCCAAAAGAAATTTGGAGATCTAAGTTGCAAGTGCTACGAGCAACTTTTCTTTTTCTGTTAAGTTCACTTTAGTTTTTAGCCTCAAAGTTTAGGTCTTTTTTTCTTTTTTTTCATGCATGTGTCAAGTTAGGTGTATCAGTACCATAATTTGATACCACATGACGTGGCAATTTATGTCATTAGTCACATCAATAATTTTAATTTATTAATTATTATAGTAATTAATGCTAAAATATGAATATGGGTTTTCAATATGTTACAGATGATTTATTCTTCTCCATAATGAGGTATATATATGAGTTTTAGAGTGCTTACAAGGAATTAGTTTCTCAGGGAATTAGGAAAGTATATCCTCATTATACACAGATTTGTCAAATAACAGGAATGGGAAAGTAAATCCCTTAATTAATAAGGAAATAATTCTCCTTGATTAATTAAGAGACTACGTCAACACTCCCCTCCTCAAGTTGGTGCATATACGTCACCAATGCCCAACTTGGTAAGTGAGTCATAAAACACTCTACTACAACAGCCTTAGTTAAGATATCAGCTAATTGATCTTCTTTCATTTTTTACGAATGGTAGGCGGATGATCTTCTTCTCAATTTTTTCTTTGATAAAATGTCTATCCACCTCAACATGTTTGGTTCGATCATGTTGAACTGGATTATGGGCAATATCAATAGCCGACTTGTTGTCACAATGCAACTCCATTGGCTTTTCTGCTTGAAACCCAATTCTGTCAAAGAGTCTTCGATCCATAGCAATTCGCAAACTCCATGTAGCCATTCCTGAATCTCTCTTTCTCACTACACTGACAAAACACACATTTTGTTTTTTACTTCGCCAAGTGACTAGATTACCTCCCACGAAGGTGAAGTAGCCTCAGTGAGCGTCTGTCAGGAATGGATCCAGCCCAATAAAGCATCTGTATATCCCACAACTTCAAGATCTCTATTTTTAGAGAACATTAATCCTTTTTTCCGGGGCTAACTTTAAATACCTTAAGATTCGATAAACTGCATTCCTATGAGACATCCTGGGTGAATGCATAAACTGGCTCACCACACTACAAACATATGCAATATCTGGTCTTGTGTGGGGCTAAGTACTATCAACCTCCCAACAAGGCAGTTGGTACTCTGTTCCTTATTGGTTGGTTCTTGAAATCCAGTACTTCGCACAATTTGTGATTCATTCTACGATAGGTGTCAGCAGGCTACATCCAAGCAATCCTGTTTCAGGAGTAGATCCAATACATACTTCTCTCTGAGCGAAATATACCATTTGTGGAACTTGTTATTTAATTGGAGAAAGTACTTCAGATCACCTAAATCCTTCATCTCAAATTCCTGAACAATTATCCACTTCTGAGTTCAATCTCCTGTGTCCTTTCCAGTGACACCTATGTCAGTCCGCCGTAGACAATCAGTGCGGTAAGCTTCTTTCCCATCACTCTTCAAGAACAAAGTGTGATGGAACACTCCCTGGATATTCAAAAAACTACATGGATTTAGTGAATCTACCAAACCATGCTCTGGAGATTGCCTTTAATCCATACAAGGATTTTTTGCCAGCTTGCAAACACTGATTCTCCTTGTCACGAGTGAAGTTACATCCAGGTGGGAAATCCATATAAACTTCTTCTTCTAGGTCTCCATGTAGAATGCTATTTTCACTCAAACTGATCTAATGGCCGATGGAGATCTGCTGCTGAGAGAATAGGGTCTAGAGTCTTCAATCTTGGCTACTTGGGCAAAGGTTTCTTGGTAGTCTATTCCATATCTCTCTTATCCCTTTGCCACCGATCTGGCTTCCTAGTTTTCAAATAGATCCATCTGCCTTAGTTTCCCATATAGAATCCACCAGGATCCCAGCTCCTTCTTTCCAGTGGGTAATGGCATGAATTCCCATGTTCCATTCTTCTGGAGAGCTGACGTTCTTCATTCATGGCTTCTTTCCATTTTGGTCCTCTAGGGCTACAGTACATGTTGGGGAAGGTGGATGTCCGGTATCGCTTCACAAAGTGTCCCGGGACTAGCAGAAACTGGGAGGGATACATAATTGTTGATGGGATATATTCCCTTTGCATGAAGATCTTCGTAGTGAATTGGGGATTTTGCCGGTTCTTCCTTTTTGGAATTTGATATGAGGTTCTGCGACTCTGAAAATGTAATCAGTTGTTTCATTAATGTTATCAGAGTTCAAGGTAGAGATTACCTGAATGACGTCCTCAACAAATGATTAGTGTGGTTCACTCGACTAAAAAATTACAGAAGCACACAAACTCTTCAATTCTTTCCTCGCTAAGTGTGATAGAAAGTGGGATTCAGCTGAAGGCAATAACTTCAAAAAAAACTGGGGGGGCGACCGGTCGTGAGGGTTGAGGCGAAGGTGGCTTTCATGCAGAGACGTGTTTTGGGAAATTCGTGGCGACCGTCGCCTGACCTCACGAGCCGGTCCCTGCCATTTTTCTAAAGTTATTTTCGCTTCAGGTCGATTCCAGCCATCACACTCAGGAGGAGAGAATTGAAGAGTTGTGGTTTTAGTTCTTGAAAGCGCCACGGTGAGGCGGAGGGCCTCGAGCGTCCCAGTGGCCAGAACGCGGTGTCTCAGCATGGCCTGGTTAGTCGTTGTTGCGCTTATTCAGTGCATATTTACATATCATTTTGTACCTTATAACTTATGATTTAGTTATGTTTTTGAGTTAAACTTGTGCTTTTAAAAGTTTTGTGTTTGTTTCAGTGTAATAGCTTGAGACTCACTAATTGCATTTTGGAGACAATTAGCTCAAAACGGTGTCTCAGATCAGTCAACTTCACAGATTGGACTGTACTTACTCAAGAAGAACCAGATAATGAGCCATACATCATTGGAAAGCTACAGAAGTCTAGTTCTGTAAGGATTTTCGGTTTCTTGATTCTTATCTTTCTCTAGAGAAAGTTATACATGTTTTGGCAACTTAAGGTCAAACGGCAGCATGTGGGTTACTGGGCCAAAAATCACCATTTGAAGGCCTTCCCTATTTTTCCTTCATTGGGCTGCATATGTTGGAAAATAATTAAAGAGCTTCAAGATCCATATTTTTCCAGATTTTTCAGATTGAAGCCACAGCCCAAAATGAGCCCACAAGCTGGCTGTGATGTGATTTGTCATGCATGGACATATCACGATGAAGTGTTGTTGATTGTGGGAAAGTTTGGTGAAGCATATTCAATATCTATTTCAGAGTGGATTTTTGCAGCAGCCAAATGAATTAATTAAACTTGAAGTGGTATGATGAACACTAAGCTTAATGACAAGAAGAATTATTTTCAATGCAATAGTGTGTTAGGTGAGTTAAGTGTTGTAAGTTGGTGAAGTGAGTGTGGTTAGTGAACTGTGTGTAATTCAGATTTTCACTTCCCCTAGGCCTATAAATAGGGAAGTTCTTAAGCTTGAAATCACACCCCAAGGGGGGGAGCTCTCAAACACTATTTAGCTTCCCTTCCCTTCTCTCCCTCAAATTCTCTTAGTTTCCCTTTTAGTTCTTGAATCTTGTAACAAGATTCTTGTACTAAATCTCACACACATTTTTCCTTTCCCTTCTTCTAGATCTTGAAACACTCTCTTCTCCAACACTTTCCCAAACACTTCTCCCATTCCTTTCATCAAGTTCTCGAAAGCTTCAAAACAATCTTCTTCCGAAATCCAAAAGTCTCAAACATCTCTACTTTCTTCTCTAAAAGTCTCCATGTCTCAAACACTTCACAAACACCTTTCTCTCCTTCCCTAAGTACTCAATTCTCCAAGTTCACAAAAGATTCTTAAAGTCTCTAAAACACATTCCCTTCCAAAATCCTCAAGCTTCCCAAACACTTTCCTTTCTTCCAAATTTCTCAAGCTCCCAAACACTTTCCTTTCTCTTCCAAATCCTCAAAGCTTCCCAAACACATTCTCTCCTTCCAAATTTTCAATTCTCAAACACTTCTCCATCCTCTTTAACATTCTCCAAGTTCTCAACATCCTCCAAGTTCTCAAACACCATCTCCTTTCTTCCAAATTCTCATAGTTCTCAAAATGTTGTACAAAACCTTTTTGCTTCTTTTGTTTTCATTTCCGTTTGTGTAGGAAATTGAATTGGATCATTCAAGACCAATTCCTGTGGAATCAACTTCGCACTAATATATGCTATACTACTGAACGGGCTCCTCACCTGCGAGTATCACAAGTTGAGGATGCAGCTGAATCCATTTTGGTGTAGCTTGTAAATCTATCAGAAGTTTCCGGCCGCCTTGCTTGGGGATTGGTAACATTGTTTGATTCTATTTGGTTTTCCTACTTTTTATTTATTTTTGTCTTTTTTATAACTGGACAGTTTTATGTTTTAAAGTTAATGACATTAATTGATAAGTTGTGTTTGTAGTCCAAACGGATAAGGACAATTCTCTTAACAAGCAGAGAGTTGGTTTGAGTTCAGTTACACAACACACAAAAAAGGGTTCAAGTAACACGTTGATTATTGCTGAGTTTGGTTCATTCACTTGCTCTTAATTAAATATCTTGTTCAGTTTGATACACCATATGACTCTTGGGAATCTATTAGTGAATGAATGGGTAGATATTGAATATACACCATGTTTAAATTCTACTCTGTTCTTTATTGTTCTTGTTCTTAATGGGTTCGGAATTTGTGTTTAGACTAAATACCATAGCTAAATGCTTTTCTGAACAACTCTATTAAAACCACACACCATATGGATAATCATATTTGAGAAAGAACGAACTTCATAACTAGTTTATTTTACTTTGTTG